>JALIZH010022296.1:0-142757 GCA_030522465.1 Rhipicephalus appendiculatus
GGCATAGTAGAGGTTGCTGCGCCTGGAATCAACATTGACATTATAGTTTGAGGTAAAATTGAATTTTCCGGGACACGCAACGCTAATATGGCAAAAATATCAAGTTATAACAATTGAGACATCGGAATCAAAAGCTATTGGGATATTCGTCCAGTAAAGCAAACAACACACTACGATGACGGCGGCGGTTACCATTTGACCGTCCAATATCTGATTTGTGAACAACCTTTGATGAAACCATAACTGCTGGCGCTGGCGGAGATTTAATATTGGACTCCAGGATTCGCGTTGGACTAGGAGTCTAGCCGAACAGTGGAGGAGATTTGATCTATGATATTGCGACAATGACAATGCAGCCAAGCGCGGCTGTTGCGGCGCGACAACACATCAAAGAGTTTTAATCGGTCACACGCGGTTACAGTGGTGAAGCCGAAGAAGTGCGCGTGTCGATTCCGTTCTCTTCGCCCGCCATTTACATGCCATCTTTAACGTTCTCTTCAGGCCTGATGAATTCAAGCCCATTTGTTGAAACATCGGTTCCGATGAGAATTCTTGAACGATTTTTCATCCCTTCAAGGCTCCCTAAGCTTCAATCATGGTGATAGCTCTCTATACATGCATCGTGCCAATGCTCTAACGCAATAAGTACATTAAAGTAAGTAGTAAATCCCATGAATAGTTCGCAAGCCCAAGAAAGCTTAAGGAGCCCTTTTTATCTGCAGCAATCCTTGACTCGTCTGTGGGCCTTCTGTCGGTGACGCACTCTCCATGCCGGACGTAGACGAGAGGACCAGTACTGTTTCTGCTCAATTCTTGCGCGCGTACGCGTGAAGTCAAAGCACTTGTTGGGCACGCTGGTATGCAGGTCTTGCGATGCTTCCGGCCGCGCTGGGTCAGAGAGGACCCAGATGGAATGGAGGATAAACATACGCGGCTAACAAGCAACCATGAAGAAATGCGAGCCGCGCGCATATCTGGCGTTTTCGGTGGGTAAACACGAAAAGCTTTGCTTTGCACAGTCTTCCTATTTTCTCAGACGCTAACGGCACAAAGTTTCCCTGCGGTTGGTTCAATTTTTTTAGCCGCCATGCCGACAGTGTGTGGGCCTGAGTCTCTTTAGTTATTGAATGAGGAGTGGTATTGTATCTTCGACAACACAGACGTTACCTGGGTACATTTTCAGAAAAAGAAGAATATTCGTTTCTCCATTTGGTGAGGCCTGACTTTTCTAATGAAACATTCTTTTCCAAGGCACACGTTAACTGCCCTTTGTAGCGTTGCCCCTCCTACGACTCTCCGATAGAGTATAATGATATCTAAATTAACGTTAATGGGTTTTTTAAACAAATGTTTTCGTTAAAGATATCTAAATGAATAATTCACGGCTGTCATTAAAAAGGAGTGGCAAGTCGGAAGTCACGAAAACGAGTAACAGGTAATAACACTTTTTTGACTATTGGGTAAAACGCAGCTCTCAAAATTGTACTGGGTTGTCTTCGAGCTGCACAAGCACTCCTGAAGGCGTCTCTTTTATGTCGAGAATCAATGCATTATTAATAGGTATTATTGGAATGGGGTACATGGAGCGTTGCGTCAGCGTTCTTCTTCATTACGCATATGTCATACTTTACCTTCTTGGGTACCCACTTTAAGCTACGAAAATAGCGTATCGCACACAACGAACGGTAACCCTCTGTACATCACTTATTCTGAAGCTGCCTAATTTCGGCGTATGCTACTATCAAAAGACACTTTGTCTAACTAACACTTCATGGCGTCCGAACTCCTCAGCACTGTTCTTCACTCCTTGGGTAATGATGCGAATGCTTAGGCAATGGAATTGTTGAATATCCACATTATTCTCGGTGGGGACGTCATTAATTGTTCGCATTTAGTATGTCTAGCGCGCAGAAACGTGCAGGACTTAATGTAAACTTCCCTGATGAAACAGCACATGATTAAACGAAAACCCAAAGCGTGTTATAAGCGGCGGCAACGCAGTTGGCATGGACGACAGGTGAATTGAAACCGGCTGGTGTGGTGCAGATCACGCGTTACAGCTTACAGTCAGATATATGCAGCATAAATAAAAAAGTTGTGTTTAATGGTCTCCCCTTGAATGAACAGGAAGTTACAGTTAAACAAAGTAGTGGAAAACGCACGAAACCATTGCGGTAACATTGGGTTGTTTTATAGTCGTGATTGTTGCGAACAAACGCTAGGCCCAGGAATGCATTATGGGGAGTTCTCAGGTGGCCAGAAATGCGCACTTTCAACAAATGTGCTTGTGTTCGGCCGTGTAATGGTAACCACCATGCGCTCTTGCCTTCTTTCATAATTAGTGCATTAAGAAATTGTTCGCGCACTGCGGTCATGAGTTGAAACGCCGTAATCGAATCTAGGGGCAATATTACAGCCTGCCGTTGCAGCTCGATATTGTGCGTTTACGAATTTGCTTGCACAGCAGTCCACACACATTTGAGGCATGAATTTTGTCCAGGTGGTAAGCGTGCTACAGAGTTTCATCTGTTGTAAATTTTCCAAAATTATTACCGCTTCGCTTCTCAAACATCGTGGGCACACCCAGAAGGTTTGCATTCGTCAGCGATGTCCCGGACATTGTAGCCTACAAGAGAAAAGGGTACGTGTCGCACGGTTGGTGCTGTTCGGTGGTGTTTTCGCAGCGAGTGACGCCCTAGCGTGCACGGTGGAGAGGGTCGTGCTTCTCAATTACCAGTATTGCCGTTGGTGTCTGCGTTGCACCAAAATTTCTGTTTTATACACTATTGGACGACGAAAATTTCAGGTGTAGTTCACTGCTACTTTCTCCCTACAATAAACTGTTGATGAATGACTACGCCGTTTCAACGAGAAAAATCTATGTGCGTCTGTTGGCCTGGTCGTCGTTCTTTCACGTATGAGATCGCTGCCAAAGAATAAATGTATGAAACCAGTGAGAATTTTTTGGCGCTGATGAGTTTCCAATTTAGGGACCCATGCTTCCGATTGAGTGACCCATGCTCAGAAACCGTGTATCTTACCTAGGGAGCTAACCAACTACACTTGCAGGATGCTAGTATATCTCAGCCCCATAAGTGCATTCCACCGGCAGTACAAAACAAATAGAAAAATGTAACACTCTTCAAATAGGTTTTGATGTAATAGTTCTTGATAATGGAATGTATACTATCTTTAGAAAAATATATAAGACCGATTTACAGCTTTGCACAAACATTTACAATTCTTACGTTCCGCAATTTCAATACCTATCATGACTCATAGAACGTGCGATTCGATGGCGGTAAGGTAATTTATGCATTACATCAGCAATCGTCTTATGTAGAAAAATTACCGAATACGCTACAGTTTGCTCAGTTTTGCCTGTGCGCTAAGGAGTGAAAAGTTCAAAGCTACCACAAGGAAGCGTCCTGTAATAAAAGCACGATACCCGAAAAACGCAAAAAAAGCAAGCGTTCGAAAAATGTCCGATATCAACTATTTATAGGAAATATTTTCGTACCTGATTTTCCACCATTTCAATAAATTCACGTGAACAAAAATCTTTTCTGTCTCCAAATGTTTTGGGAAAATACTGTAGAGCAAATCTCTCTACGTGTATTTTTCTCAGATTTTAAATAGAAATTGATTTTTGGCGAGTGCCAAGGCTGCGACAGTTGGTGTGGCATGGCGCAATTTTAGAGCGCAGCCCTTAGAGGGGCCCGTTCTAGCGTTGAGGGCGTCGGCATCGTCGTAACCTGCAGAGTGAACGAGGACGAAAGAGAGCGAAGACGGAGCTCAGTGGAGGATGAAAGACGGCGATAGCGAGGAGAGCGCGAGGGAGGAAGGAATGACAGTGACGAGACGCCAGGTTCCGTAGCGGTGACTCGCAGCGCGACAGTAGTGCGTACCATCGTGCGGTCGCTCATGACGTCATCACGAAGGTATGCGGTGAGAGCGTGCACCGATACCAAATATGGAAATAAAGCACTGCATGAACAGAGGTCTGTCTGCTGCGGCTGTTGTGGAACGTCCCCACGCGCTGCCTTCTGCTGTCCCCCCCTGAGGCAGTCGCCCTACGCTTCGTCTGTGACGGTTGATGTCAAATGGGCTGTATGAAATTGTCCGCACCAGTTACGGTACTCACGTTCTTCTCAATGTAAGCCATGTCCGTATATATATTCTGAACAATCAGTGAGTTATTTCTGAACAGTTCTGAATGAGTTATTTCTGAACAATAAGCGACGCAACTCGTGGAAGTGAGTCTTCTGACGCTGCCGCTAGACCAGCTGCCCCAGCTGAGGCTCAATGCCACCGATGCCACAATGCAGAGGTGCGAACCGCCGAAGGAGAAGCGTTTGCCTCAACTTATCGCACAATCAAAACACCTAAAGGGCTGCGCTCAGAATTTGAATTAGGCATTATCGTAATCGTCGGTAATTTTAACACGAAAGTGTTTTATGCCGGGGCCCACCAAGACTTCAGTGACGTATTTCCGTCACGGATATGACGTTGATAATATGGACGCCACCAAATAAGAAAAAAACTTTTAGAAAAATGCTCCCCCCACCCGGAATCGAACCTCCTAAAGAGGCAGACGAAGAGCTTCCTACAAACGCGCCTTATATCTGTCACACAATCTCTCTTGTTCGGTTATCTGTGTTGGCGTGGCCGGGCGGTGCCGCCGTCTGTGAACGATGACGTGAAGTTATGCGGCATGACACTTACTAGCACCGATAGAGAACGATTCGTCGACGACGCAGTTAAAGCATCGCGTCCGAGATTGCGCGCCGGCGCGCACTCTCGGAGGTCATGGTTAAAGCATCTCGATAGCAGCAACAAACACTGGCCACGCTAACATTGGGGAGTCGCCCGAGACGCAGGTATGTGTTGCTCTTGTTGTGCTCTTGGCCTTTCGCTTCGTGTTAGCGCGTGACGGCTCGTTGTTGGAGTAGTGCAGCTTCCACATGCACCAACGGTGTTTCACCGCCGACTACTTTGAGTGCGATAGCACCGACTTATAAAACTGCTGCGGTAAGCGGTGCAAAAAGGCAATGATGTCGAAGGACGAACGTGGTGCCTTGGCGGAGCAAGACGGAGGCCAGCGGGACGCGGAACACCTGCGCGCGTTCGCAGCTCAGGCCCTGCCTCCCGTGCTGCTGAAGCGCAGTGTGGTAGTGTATGCATGAGCACAGGCTTAGGTTACCGCATCACTCGGGAGCGCACTCCGTGCCGTTTCTCTCCTTAAATGGCGACGCTTGGAAGTGCACAGTACTAGTGTTTATTACGGACTTGTTGATGTCATCTTTGCGCGCGATTCGTGATCATAGCTCGGCACACTCACTCATGAGTGCACTCAACTCACACTCACTCACACTCATTTGAACGTGGTGAGTTGAGTATGAGTGAGTACTCATGAGTGTGAGTGGACGTGAGTTGAACGTGAGTGAGTACAAAACTGAAAAAATTGTGGTGAGTGAGTTTGAGTGAGTACTCCCTTAAAGTGCCGACCTATGAGCTCGGCACACTCACTCATGAGTGCACTCAACTCACACTCACTCACACTCATTTGAACGTGGTGAGTTGAGTATGAGTGAGTACTCATGAGTGTGAGTGGACGTGAGTGTGAACGTGAGTGAGTGCGAAGGCCGAAAAAATTGTGGTGAGTGAGTTTGAGTGAGTACTCCCTTAAAGTGCCGACCTATGTTCGTGATACGCTGTGTCCAGGTATAGGCTAAAAAAGTTCAACTACCACAACAGTTAAATCATGATCATGTGCGTCAGTCGTCGCGATAGAGATGTGCCACTAGGCATCGACGTGGGCGCATACACGTCAAGCGGTGCTATAGCTGGAAAACACCAATAGAAATTGTATAAAATGTCATATTCACAACGCAATAAGCACTGCTTCTGTGAACTCACCTTTCGCTTTCGTCTTATACCGATTCCTATGACGGAGGGATCAGCCATGTTTTTATCGTTATAAGCCTGTAATTAGTGTAAATAAAAGGAGCTGTCTGTCAAAAAACAGCGCCTACTCAAAGCGCACGCCATCGTTTTCCAATGCCAATGCACAATCACAACCCGCCTTCGACAGCCACGACACCAGGTGGACGCAGCGCTCCGCTCTCTTTACAAGCGAGCACTAGACTTTCACATTGCTACATCATTCGCTGCTTTGCAGTCTTGGGGTGCACAACTAGTATGATAAACTTAGGGAGACCCATCGGGTAAACCAAGTCAACAACCTATCCCAGACTACTCCTGGGCCCCGTCTTCTGGATAGGCTCTCCTTGAACCCAATCTCTATCTGCCCCTGCTTCCGTTACGGAGTCATGGCGGTAAAAAACTTGGAGAATGCCTCAGCTCACCTTGATGATTTGAATGTGAAAGCCTTTTGTATTACCAGCGTGGCTTTTCTTCTCGGTGGACGCCTCTAGCGTGCCGTAATGAAACGAACGTCTGTGCACGTAAAATTGGCCGTTTAATACTATCCTAGAATCCATACTGCAAGTACAGTTACGAAGGGCCCACTATGCCATAATTCTTCCTTTTGCGAATCAGAGAAGGGCCCACTGGGTGTCCGTATGGCAACACGCGAACCTACGCGGCTGCTCACTTTGTTGATGTGGACGATTTTGCTGCTACGGCTAATTAATAAATCTGAGCGCTTTCTAACCGGTCGCCCTTTAAAACACCCACCCGTTGCGCAATTCGCATGTCATGACGCCTGGCGCGATTGTACGCTTCTGCCACGCAATATTACATGCGTTAAGGAGACTACTCCCGCTTCATGGCATTAATATATATTTTTGTTCTGACGCATTTTGAAACGATGGCGTGGCTCTGAGGTAGAACACCTGCTTGCGACACGGCGGCCTGGGCTCGATCCTCACTCGAACCGCAGATTGTTATTATCAAATGCGAAGCATTTCTTGACGGATAAAGGCGCTTATAGTTTTTTATCTATCTATCTATCTATCTATCTATCTATCTATCTATCTATCTATCTATCTATCTATCTATCTATCTATCTATCTATCTATCTATCTATCTATCTATCTATCTATCTATTTAGCCGCCTACGCCTGGGTGCTCCCACTATCGCCTCCGTAATTAGGTAGACCAAAAATAATACCGGGGGGTAACAGGCTTTGCCGAATATGACAGTCTGGTCTTGACATGAATAACGTAAAACTTCTGTCGCGCACACCGTCAAACAATTTTTCCAGACACGTGTGGCACTAACCGGATACCACTGGCCGCAGAATGCGGGTTCGCGCCACAGGTTATTGCCATTTTATATCTACCCAGAAGAGGCGAATACATGCATTGCTGATTCAAATGCGAGAACGTTAAGAAAAATGGCTGCGGCTTATCTCGCCTTGGCCCGGTTATGCAAGCAAAAACTTGGTTACTTGGTTATGCTTGTTTAACCTCGTAGCCGAAGCGCAGTTTGCCAACCGAACGATATGGCTAGTCGAACGCTCCGTACAGCGTGCACTCACTATGCCGTCGTTTCGTCAGTTTCCGGAGCCGTCGCTGCAGTCAAATGCGAGGCGTCCAGTGTCGCCCCTAGAGCTCATCGCTGTCGTCTTTCTGCTACCTTCTCTCGACGTTTAGCTCACCGATGTTCTCGTTCTGCACTCGTTTCAGCCTGCCACCTTCCGCGGTTGTAGTGACGTTGCGGCTTTAAGTCAGCCGAACGACATCCGCACGATGATAGGACGCAACATGCAGCCGTCGCCGCTGTGAGCACGCAGACAAGTTCTGCTCCGATGGACCAGGGTCCTCACTCCCTCCTTCCATCGCACGAGCATAGCACAACAGCAGAT
This sequence comes from Rhipicephalus appendiculatus, assembly GCA_030522465.1. NCBI lineage: Eukaryota > Metazoa > Arthropoda > Arachnida > Ixodida > Ixodidae > Rhipicephalus > Rhipicephalus appendiculatus. The sequence goes on from JALIZH010022296.1 coordinate 7,833, forward strand.
CTGAAGCCCGCTGGCACGGCGTGACAGAGGGGGGTGGCGAGTCACGTGGTTAGCCACGTGGACATGGCGGGTGAGGTAGCGGTAGTCGGAGCAGCGGCGGCAACGGAGCTTAGCTTGTGGAAGGGTATCCTTTCTTCGCTTCAAGGCCATGCGGAGATACACAGCTAAACTCGTTCTACTAGGCCAGCAAAGCTTTCGCTTTAAAGACCGACATCGGCAGCGTTGACCCGCAGAATGCAACGGATAAAAATCAGGACCCCCCGCGGGAATCGAACCCAAGCATTCTGCGTTGCACTCAGGTATTCTACCACAGAGTCACGCCAAGTCATGAAACTTCTTTGGAAAAATACATTTTTACTTGTAATGTCGGTGCAACGTCATTTATGGCTGCGGTGCTGGCTGTCTAATTTTACACCAAAGCAATAAACATCACACATTGTGGCACCTATGACCTTGACCACCTCGTAGCTTCTGTGTCGCCTAATTTCCAGACTTCCACAGTTTCAAATCAGAACAGTGAAAGGATGCCAAACTCGCCCCGCTTTTCGCAGCTGCATCTACCTCGACTACTGAACGCCATTTCTCTGTACGTGATGGACTGTTGCACAGGAAGAAATATCCCAGCAGTGACGCACGTTTTCTTCTGGTGGTGCCGGAGAGTCTCCGAACAGCGATTATGAGTTCCATGCACGACAACCCTACATCTGGACATTCAGGTTCCGCGCATGCGCTTCACCGGAATAAGGAACGCTTTTATCGGCCTTGCATGCAAAAGTGTGTTCACATATATATGGCCAGTTGAATGAAGTGTCAGCGTCACAAACATCCATCTGCTGCTCCAGCTGGTCTTCTGCAGCCCATGCCAACTCTTAGCGTACCTTTTGAAAAAGTGGGGATTGACTTCCTGGGCCCCTTCCCGAAATCAGCTAGAGGCAACCGATGGATAATTGTTTGCGTCGACTACCTCACACGCAAGAGCGAGATAGCGGCCGCCCCTCCGAAACTGCCAGTAACGTCTCATTGTTCTTGCCACAACATCCCATCCTCCAACCGCCAACTCACCAGCTTACGGTCGGCCGTCGTCTAAGCCTGATCCTTTAAAACAAATGCCTTTGAAGAACCTTGTGGTAAATGACTTTGTGGTCGTTCCGTGTTTGACATGCGGTGTGTGATCAGTAATAGAACATGCGTAGATCATCCTGGATTTTCGAGCAGTCACCGTTTTGTAACCTTTTTTGGTTATGGCATTTGTGAATACAACAATAACGCCCGTCTCGAAGCTTCTTTTTCCTCGTTCGATCATCGCGCACGGCGGCATGGTTCACACTAGTAGTCACTTGTATGCCCAAATGTTTCCGGCCGTACCCGACAGGGCGGCGCTCGATGTCCGCGGAAACTCCAGCGCTGGTTCCCCATTGCGTCGGACACAATGGGTAACGGCAACGCTATTGCTTCGTTTCTCCGCTGGTAACGGCAGCGCTCAACGTGTGGGGAGCTGCGACCCTGATGTTGTTCAGGCCGTCCTATAGACGGTTTTCCGCAGCAACGCACGGGCGCAGCCATGTTTCATCACGTGATCGTAACTGGCCTTCCCCCAGCCAGTTGCATCAGTCAACTCGTGGGACCAGCGAAGAGGCCGTGGCCGTACCACAAAACCTGGTTGCAGCAGGGTGTAAGCTGGTCTCATGCTTGTGCAGCAACATATAGTTATCATGTAATGGCCTCAAAGTTGATAACGTTGATACATTTTCGTTTATTTGGTAGGTACTACACCACAGCGAAAGTGATATGTTTAATCTACTTCGCATTTATGGCGTATGCCTTTAATTGTTGTATTAGCAACCGCCAGGAGCTGGGGTTACAGCCGACATGGCAGCACCTATGCTCACTCCGCCGCCCGCTTCGATCCGAACTCGCGCCTACAACTCGCCCCCTGTTCTCCCTGCAATAAATAAACGGTGAAATCGGCTATCGCTCTGTCTGAGCTCACCCTGGAGAAAAAAAAACCAGCCATATCCACGAAGTGAATGACGATGAGTGGGCGAAGCTCGATCGTTTTCCTCCATGGCAGAAAAAGAATGTGTGGTCTGGAACGCGCTTATACTTCATGGTCATCAGCGTCATCTTCATCGTTATCACGTGTAGTGGGTACATTCCACTATACTGCGTCATCGTCATCTTTACCACCTCTAGTGGGTACATTCCACTATACTGGAACGTGCTTACACTTCATCGTTATCATGTGTAGTGGGTACATTCCACTATACTGCGTTATCGTCATCTTTATCACGTGGAGTGGGTACATTCGACAACACGTGGCTACCTACCTACCTACCTACTACTACTACAGAGGAGGGACAGACCCACACCCTAAGGAGCTTCGCCCCTAAAAAGCATCAGGTATATGGTATGGTATGTTAAACTTTATTAAGGTCCGGAAGATCGACCCTCAGTTTGACGCAGGCGGCTCCCACGTTGGGATAGTAAGGTTTAACCTTATCACCGTATAATGGGCCTTCTGGACGGCCTGTACTTGATTTGAAAGAGCTCCACTGTGAAGGAGTGATAAATCCGGGGCGGAAAGAAAATGCATCCCTGGTGCCGCTATGTTGACTTTTCCGGCGCTGCCACCTGCTGGCTTTTACTCGCCCGCGCGTAGACGCTATGGGGACGCGGAGCAGGCCACACTACGCGGATGGAGACACATTTGGCAGTGCTGCCAAAGGCCTCGGTATCTACTTTTGATGGAACAAACGAGCTGTGGAAAATCGTCTATATGCAGCGTTTTACGTGCTTCAAAGCGATAGCGACTAGCTTCGCCGGACGGCGAATGCCTTGCGTACGGTGGCGTCCGGCGTGTCTGCCGCGACACACCGAAGATCGTGTAAAGCGAGCGTCCGCTTGCATTTACTAGACTCTACCTTTACTTCGCATGGACGGCAGTGGCTAACACAGCGGCAGGGTCCCAGCGACGCCACAGCGGTGCAGTGGTAGGTGGCAACAACTGCATTGCGAAAGCCGTAAGATGGTGGTAAAACCGTTACCAGGCGTTGCCGCCAGTCGGAGCCACAATACCAGCACTCAGATCGCCTATGTTATCGCTACTACCTCATCGTAGGGCCGGCGTCGGGGGCTCGCTGAACGCGTCACAGTACTGTCGAAGACACAGGGTGCTGTTCGCCCTGATGTGCCTTCCTACGCTGTTCGCTCTCGAAATAGAATAACGTCCACTTAAGGAATGCTATTCACACTTATTCATGCATAAAAATAACTAATACATACCAAGCTGTCGAATGAAAGCCACATCTCGAGCATGAAATTTCATGTCCATGCATCTTTTCATACTCGCCTTTGGACCGCGCGTGCTAGGCAGGGTTGGCACAAACCCTTGAAATCCTTGAATATACAATGAAACCTCGGTGATGCGACCACAGCTCATACGAATTTCGGGGTGATACGAATTTTTCTTCGGTCCCGGCCAAGACCCATTGGCTTGCAATGTAATCGAGAACGGTTGTTGCGAACCGATTTTCACCCCGCGACGTTTGATACGAACGTACGCTACCGCCCAAGAACGAAGAGGTGCTAGTCCGCGCTGTCGCGGAAGACCAAGACGCGCCAAGCACGTGCGAGCTCGGGAATGCCAGCGCGGGCATGCGCGCCGCAGCGCCATGTCGTCAGAATCGCGGTGTCAACATGCATGATTGTTAAAGTCGCACTTGTGCGGGCACGGCTTTAAATCTCCAAAAAAACATCCCCAACTCCTCCGCGATAACAAAATCATAACATACGACCGTGGTTCTGAAATGTTGAAACCTTGATCTATCGCGTCAAAGCGCTTGTTCCGTTACTTTCGCCGCAGTTCTCTAGTATCATGCGAAAAATCACACTGAAATTTGGAAGGGGCTAGTGCTGTCGCGGGTCACAACGCACCTGGCCGTATATTTTAGAGGGCTGGTATGATTGCCGACATCAAAAAACTTAACTGACGATCGTTCAGAGTTCTTCCCGACGTTGCTGCGGTCCTGAAAAACAGTAAATGAAAATGTACGCCAGCTTTCTTTTGTCGCGTGCTAATTTTCCATATTTTCTGGTGATACGAAGATTTTTGGTGGTCCCGTGAGATTCGTATCACCGAGATTTCACTGTACTTGCTTTTGCGAACATTAATTCAAGGGCCCTTGAAACTCAACGAATACCAGTTAGTAGCACCTTGTAATCCTTGAACATCTTGTAGTCTTTGCTATATTAATTAAAACTAACTTAGAGCTGCTACCCGTAGGTCACGCTGATTTAAGGGACGTTTTCGCTGAATAATGCCAACGGAAACTAGCGGTGTGTACTAAAGGGCAATGTCAGCAATCAATTTGATAAGTTTTATCGTAGCCTCAATCGGACAGACCGAAGGACAGGGCCAAACAAGGACTCGTCTCTCTATCAGCGGGACGCAACACGAGAGGAACGAAAAACCGACAGAACGGAAGTCAAGAAGAAAAGAAAAGAAGAAATTCATCGCAGATCCATGGTACAAAGACATTTTTAAGTCAAGATGAAGAGGAATGGTAGTATGCAACCTAGATAACCTTTCTACTTATTCAGCATACGAAACCCACGCTCTTGTTCGTTCCCTTGTAGGTAGTTTCGCAGGGTCGTGGATTCACACTTTTCTTTATTTTTTTGTTCCTTACTTAATATTTTACAACATTTTCTGATTCTATATGATTTATAATTTTCTCCTGCGATACTTAGGTGGTACAGGCAGGGCATTTTTATTTTTATTATTTTTTTTTTCATTAATTTGGTTTCTACACAACTCCACTTTTATGTAATTATAACCGATTCGACGCCAATCATATCTTTCATGGCCGGCCCATCGGGCTCCTGTGGGCCGCTTCTTACGGTTATGTTCGCGTTCGCATTGTGAGCCATCCCACATATTGACTTTGATGACATGCCGGGCAGAATATTGGAATGTCATTCTGCTTTGTTGTAACTTAAGGACTACTGCTCGTTGAAACATAAGGACTGCATAAGGAGAACTGGTTATCGGGCGCAGTGCGTTAAAGACCGCAATAAAGAAGGAAAAAAATTGGAGGACCCTTAAGCTTCGCCTTTAAGAGTTGAACGCGATAGCGATATCCTGTCCCTAGTGCGTACTTCAATCCCTTAGTGCACACTATGTAATCGGTAGCATGCTTTAAACCACGAGCAATTATGCGCGGGAAATGCCGGAAATGTTTTCGAAGTTGCTATGCACCCACTACGTGATCTTAAGGGAATATTAACGTGTGTGCCTTTAGTAATGGGTACACGGCTTTGAACCATAATGTCCTTATGATATTCATATCTTCTGATACCCTATGGTAATGTAAGCTTGTACTACGCAATATTACTGCGATATTACATGTTGTAGTGTGACGCCTGCATACAAGGCGCGCGTGTTTGCAAAGCATGAAAGTTATTTTCCCTGTTGTTCCAAGCAGAGGAAGTTATTTTATATGTAATCCCAACCAGAAGCGTGGCTGAGTGGTAGAACATCTGCTTGCCACGCAGACGACCTGGGTTCGATCCTCATTCGGACCCGGAAATTTTTATTATTTATATTATTTGCATCTTTCTCAATTTTTCGGTCACGGACAAGATGATGATTTTTCGCTCACAACCAACGACGCCGACACCGACGCCGACGCCGGAATTCCTGCGAAACGAGCTCTTTAACGCTATCGCGTTAATAATGGGGGAAGCAGCTTGGGAAAGCCATTATAAAGGTCAGGACCACTCCCAAGCTGCGGCAGGTGAGGGCTGCTCTTCGTCGCAGGATTTATGCTAGCGGCAAATATAACGTTCGGAAACAAATTGTCAGCATGAAATGAAAACACGGCAGCTTCCTCTCGTATTACGAGCCTCGACGAAGACCGCATAGAGAATCACTCAGTGATTGAAACCTAGACTTTGTGACAAATGAACATGGTATCTTCATACTAAGCCTCCAGATCCAATGAATCAGACCCCCCACCCCCCCCCCCTGTTTAAAATAGGTGTTTCCGGATAACAATACCAAGGCAACTTCACTTGTTCGGTGAAAAAATGAGCCTATACATAGGTTGCCATGGTCCGCGCACATTTTTTGATGAAGTCAGGCACGATGGAAATATCTACGATTTAGTTGGCCTTTTTGGCGAAACGTTAAAGGAATATTAGAAAAAAAAATCACAGCATATCCACAGAGTGAATGATGATGAGTGGGCGAAGCTCCGGAGGTTCATCGGTAAACCGCGAATCTTCCGTGAAATTCGCCCAGTACATCATCAAAGACGTGACATTATAATGGCTTTATGGTCGGTGAAATGGAGGGAGAGCGGTTCCTGGATGGGTCGTAGTCGAAAGTTTGCAAAGACGAGATCGATGCAGGTCCCTCGGATGGTGGTTGGTTGCATGTGGTCAAACGATATGCATGTGAGACCATATCGCGATGCCATGTGTTGTATGGCATCGCGATCGTCATCGTAATCGTTATGACGCATAGTGGGTACATTCGATGTGGTGTGCCGTGATGGAAGCGTAATCGTCATCACACAGGACCTTGAAAATCGAGGTGGCTACTACGTACTACAAACTACAGGGGACGCACGACCCACGGCATAAGGAGCTTCGCCCCTAAAACTTGATGTTCCCGTCACACTGTGGAACTAGCGTGATGTGGCAATATATCTGAAATCACAAGTCACGGGTCTCAGCTCAGCGGATGAGCTCATGTAAATTTCATGGAATTAATCGCGTAGTTCCCGCTGCATAAGATTGTGCAGCGTTCTATAAATGTTCCAAATTTCTCCTGGAGTATTTTACATAATGCAACAGCACATGAAAAATGGGTTTCAAGTTCAGCCTTTGGATATTGGTTATTTTGACTCGCCCACAGTGCATACTGCTTGCAAAAGTATGAATGCATGCCACCAGCTAGTCAGTTAACAGCTATCTCTCCAGCCTATTCTCACTCTTCCATCAGCAGCTTGCCCTCTTTGAAGATATTCTTTAAGAGACGTGAATATTTTTTCCACTTCCTTTACATACACGCTGGCGCTGACAGCGGCGAACGGAGCGTCGGCCGTCGATCAACTGAACATCGTTGGAGCGCGCCCGCTTTTATGCATCACGCGTCGAACATTCTAGCCTTATCACTGGTCATCGCGCACGCTCTGGAATAATCTCGAGTGGTCGCGTCTTGCGCGCAATCTTAACAAAACGATCTACAATAATCGCGAAGGTTGTAGAACAATATGGCGCGGTTTGAATTGAGCTTTGCTGACGGTCTTTCTGGGCGAAAACCGAATACAACAAAAGTGAAAATAAGAATAGCGCGTGGCAATGACCCTCCGAGGAAGACCGACGTTTGACGCGCCCCTGACCACCGCCCGCTATGCTGCCACTGCGGTGAAGCCGGGCACACGCACCGCCGCTGCCAGTACCGGGAGATGGGATTGCGTGGTTTCGCCGTAAACGCGCCGCGTCCCCAGCCCGGCGAACGACCTCGTGACAGTATTTCACCGTTAGCTCGGGAGCATGCAAGTACTGGAGATAGGTCTGGCTACGTGGTTGCTCGAGAAGCAATGTACTGAAGCAATAAGTGGCAGCAGGTTACCCCCGCAAGAATATAGATCTTATAAAAGCATCAGTTCTTTTCTAAAGGACCAGTTGCATTTGCAAAACAAAGCTTTTCCCTCAGCGTGCAGTGGTTGTCCTGCTTTCCGGGGTTGTTTTACAGCGAAAGCTGTTATTTGATCGCAACAAGGGTGCCGTAGTTGTCCGCCGCCGCCGCCGGTGTCCGTAACCGCTATCGCACGAAATAAGAAAAAAAAAACTTTAACAAAAAAATGTTCAGGATAGAACGGGGCTCGAACCTGGGTCCGCTCCGTGCCAGCCCAGTGTTCTACCACTGAGCCATGCCTGTGCTCGAAAACCCGGCGCACAAAAACCCTATAGAAGCAATAGTGGGGAAGGAACCGCGTTAACATGCGCAATATATTGACGAAGGAAACACAGCGCCGACCAAAAGTAAAAATATATTCTTAAAAAAAACTCTGGACTCTCGACTTCATGCGCAATATAACGTGGCAGAAGAGTGAAACGACAACCAGGCGTCACAGAATGCCTTTTGTGTAACCAGGTGTCTCACAATATGAATTGCATTACGAGTGGGTCGTTGAATGCTTCCAACCCATTACAAAGGGCTCAGCCATAATTCTTCGTCGTCATCAGCCACCCAATCAATTAATGGAGTATTGGGTACCTTGCAAGCGGACTTGTATTAGTAGCCCCAAGATAGATTGCAATGGGTTTTAGAAATGGTGCTCTCCCAGCTTTCGCTCTGACTGTGCTGCGTGTTCCGCGCAGGCCTGGCGGTTTTTTTTTTCATAGTTATTTTTCCGGGACATTTTTGTTTTAACGAAAGAGTTTCAAAGTATTTTCAGGAGCCTTCTCTAAAGGCTCGTAAAGCGCTTGGTAACGACGGAAGCCGCAAGTTACACGAAGCTGCATCGAAATGCCATTGAAGATGCTGCCAGTTACACTGAACATGGAAATGACAAGTGCTCTCAGGTACCCTCTTGTTCGACGTTGGCGTGTTTCGGCCCCAAAGAAATGTCGAAGACAGACATTTGCCTTAGGAAGCTGAAAGTAGTTCTGAACTGTTTCATCGACAAGAAGCTTGTCTCCGAGCACAAACCAGATATTGTAGGTCCACAGTACTTTCACTTCTGCCTTGAGAAGCAGCATGAACTAAAAAACTGTGAAACAGACCAGGAACGTCTTGGCAATTCCTTCGTGCACCTGTTGAACCATGGCCCTTCATTCTCAAGGTTACTGGCAGTTCTGCAGGTTCTTCGTTTTCTTAGTCATGGGTTGGCTGCAGTAGAAATAGGTTTCAGTGTAAATAGGTACAGTATGGTCTAAAATGTGGCTGAGCTGATGAAGTCGCACGCTGTGTTGTGCATTTTCCTGAGAGAACTAAAAGGCGAAACTTATCTTCTTCGTCTCTTTCATCTAAACCAACTGCATTCACCCCCTCCCCGCTCCCCATCCACGTTGACGAAAGCTTTGTGCACGCAACGTGGTTTTCGTTTCCTTCAAGATCGGATGCATTGGAAGCTTTTGGCACCTCTCGTGGTTTTGTAGATGCTCCGGGATCAGCCCACCTTTGACCAAGCAGCGATGTCGTCATGCCGACATCTCGCGACGTCACGTTATGTGATGTCGTAAGAACGCTTTAATGACGTCAGGAAGTGATTTTTACATCACTTCTGTTCACGCCGCTGTCATTGACGGTCACTTTGGCGTTTCATGATTCAAGTAAGGCTTTCGCCTTGACATATCTCTCGGCCAGACTCCGGCGAGGCCGTGGAAACCAGAGTTGGCTGCTTAACGTTCCACTCACACAGGAACTGAAGGTATCAGTGCACCAAGCGGTACAAGTAAGCAGCGTACATGCACTAACGGATGAATGAAACAGTGCCAAAGCAGGCAACTTAGAAAATGGCTTGAACTCAAGCTAGGGAGTGCGAAAGCAAAGAAACCAAAGCTTCATTAAACTATGAAGTGCTTGCAAGTGTGCAAGAGTCAGCAGATCAATTTTCGGAAGACGCAGAAGAAGTAAAAAATGACATGAGTTCTCCATTCAAGGCGAACAGCCAAAAAACGGGGGCATAGAAAGAAAGAGGGGGGAAAGAAATCTAATGCGGGAAGGCATTGAGGTTGACAAGAAATTAAATATCTGATTTTCTACCATGTATTGAAGAAGGTATAATGGGATACAGAAAAGCGAGGAATAGTAGAATGAAGGAGGGAGGGAGGTAAATAGAAACACATACACACAGGACTTTCAATGAGGCGCGTCGCTAGCTGAAACTTCAGTAGTGCCTTAACCGCTTCTTAGCGAGCAGATGGAGCCTTCAGAATTTTCAAGATTGATTGCTGGGAAACCGGCTGGTCGTCGAGGCGCGTAAACACTGCTCGGAGAGGCAGCCGGAGGGGCAGCCGCAGTGGGATGTACGGGGGGGCAGTGACGTATGATATGTTTGATGGTTGCGTCGCTGTCACAACGCTCTCATGCAGTGCTGTCTGCAATTCCGATATTGTTCTGGAAAAATAAAGGGAAGTGAAAACTGCGATACCGACCAAATTCATGCGAGCAAAAAGAAGTTTGCTAACATTTTTTTTAATTGTCCCTTTGTACCTGTACATCGTTGACATCCTCGAAATGTCGATGAATTTCTAGCGAATATTCTGTACGAACACTGGGGCCAAGCTTCAAACGCAAACACCGAAGTAAAAACTTTCTATTTATCCATTTACTTCCTTATAGCGGGGATCGTCTTATGTGACGAACAGATGGACCAACATTTCTCTCCCCGAATCGGCATAGAAAGGCTTGCGCATTTCAAACGCTGTAGTAGAAGGAGGCGGAGAAATCTCTCGCAACTTCACGTAAGCAAATGTGAAGCCTGTATCTACTCACACATTGCTAAAGTGAATGCTGCGTGTAATATTAAATGTGGAATCGCTGTCCCCGACGAAATTTGTACACCCAGGTGAGTATTGATAACGTGATTGCTAATAAAATTTGCCCCTATATTGAGATTTCTTGGGGAAGCCAATAACACAAAGAGACACGCTGAGCAGTAATTGTCCGGCACAATACGCTGCATTAAACTGATAGCGTGTCTTAGAGAAGCGCTACTTGTTCGCTGTAAGCTAACGTAAGATTTCAGAGGCTTCGCTTCCACGTGCGACAAAATTTTCGCTATAACAATTCTAAAAAATGCCCTTCGTCGACCCCTACTCGGTAAACGTTGCATAGATGAAATACTTTTTGAATTTTTTTTCCAGTAATGTCGCGTTACAATATTGCGTTTCTCTTTTGTTGTGCTATGTTGCGACCGTTCATACTACGAGGCAAGCTCATTCCAGATAGTAGGGTAACGTTGAAACTATTATGCTACAAGTATTCCCCGCTCTTCCTGGGTGATCCAGAGCCTTCCAATTTCAACCCCTACCTGTCCCAGCGTAGCACACCCAATTCTACTGTGCCCTGCTCCCAAAGTGGTGGCAGTAAGCATCCACCCAGCGCGCCCAGTTAGAAGGCGCTACACTCTTAAAAGTGTCCGTCAAATCGACAAACAATGTCTACGTAATCTGGAAGGATGCTTGTCTGTTTATTGAAATATACAAGTAACCGCCCTAAATACTGAAAATCATGTCCCGTTTTTTCATGTACAGAAAGTGTCTCCGTGTTTAATGGGCCACTTGCGAAAGGTGTAAAAGTTGGCTTCCCTCTCTAATTATTGTTTTAATTAAGCGGGTGGTAAACCATGTGAGTGATTCTTAAGAGGGAAGAAAGAGGAAATTGAGGGAAAATGGGGGAAGAGTGCTCGATAACTGTCTCTGTAAAGGACATAGACGTTTATAGACGTCTATGTCATGGGTGGGATAGTTGGGTGGGAAACACAACTGGGTGGGAAAGTGAAGTGAGGGTGAGGAGGATAAAAAAAGAGGAGGGGAGGGTAAAGAATAGCGTATATTTATTTATTTGACGCTACTGCTAACTCCTAGTGGAGTCGTTGCAGAGTGGGAATACAGTCATGAATCACACATAAAACTTTTTAAGGAAAACAGTTTGAGGAAAATGAATACAGTATGAAGCAAAGAACAAACACAACTCGCTAAGCAAAACAATAGCACAGGATGTAACAATAGCACAATTAAGATGAAGAAAAGAACAAAGACAACTCGCTCAAGCTAGACATAAGGCAAACGGCATGAAATACAAAGGAAGGAACTTTACATAATCAACTGGCAAGCAATGAGTCAAACATATCCGTGTGTAGTCGATTGCAGAACAGTGCGATTGAGTGAGGCCGACATAATTGTCAAAGCGAAATATAGCTCTTAGACTCCTTGAACCTTGGTTCATTGTCTAAAGTTCATTGTCTAAAGTGACCACCTAGTGGTGGAAATACAGAGAAAACCTCCTATATATAGAACTCGGGTAAACCGAATCATCATTTGCATAGCACTGTTTTCGAATACGACAATGCTTTAACGTCAATTAATATGAAGATCTACAGCCACATCGAACAAAATTAGCCGGAGCATTTGATACATCAAATACACCGGACAGCATGAAACGCCCCAAGAAGTCGGCTTTCCCTCACAAGAGGTTGTCTTTTCCTCACGGGAAGGGACTTTCCCGCGTGTCCTCGGGTGACCAACTGCCGTATTTTTTGCTAATTCGATATATGCGGTTTGACTACCCGTAAAGGCGATAAAATGAATTCTCGAAGAGATATCTACTGTGACTGCTTTTAAGGGCGTCGGATAAAATGACACCAAGATTTTCTCGCGCATCATCGACGTGACTTCAAACGTCTAGCTAAAGGCATATATATAAAAGAAGTACCGAGAGGTACCAACATGTAAAACAGGCGATGTTCTTAAGCATAGGCGTGCGCAGGGTTCACCTTAAGGGGAAGGGGGGGGGCGAAGGTTCGTCGAAGAGTGCCCCCCCCTCCCTATTATGCCAACGTGTGGAGCTGGCGTTGCGCCCCCCCCCCCCCCCACCTGGGGCACGCCCATGTTTGCAAGTGCACCCGTTCGTTTCTCCAACCACAAATTCACCGGACCTACCGCACTTGCTCCTAACCTCACCAACCAACCTTCGCAACTCCATGTTTCGTTTGTAAAAGTTCGTCGTTCTCGCTTTTCGAGAGATCCTTTCTCATGAAACTTGTATCTCCCGCTACGACTGATTACTACAAAGAGAAAAAATGTGGGCGTTGGAGGAGGGTAGCGATTGACACTTCGCGATAAATATGTATCGGTGTGCTTCTCGTTCTCTCCCATGACGTTCCTTCAGATAAATATTTTTTGTGTGCATGTGCGCGTGTGTTCTTTCCGTGTTTCAAAGCCGCTAGGCTAAGCTCACGTCTTGACGGAAGCGGAGCAAGGTAGCAAGGGCAGAACGGGGGACGATCGTCACAGCCGGTGAGATTCAGCGTGTCTCGAAGCATCGCACAGGTCAGCCCGACAGGGTCAACAGGGTGGCGAAAGAGCAGGATAAAGAAGGGGGAAGAGTGAGAACATAAAACACGAGGAGGAGGCTGCACTCCGCAACTCAGTTAAAATCACCCGCTGCACTTGAGCCAATCACTTTAAATCAAAGACAGCGTGCTGGACCACGTTTAGCAGAAGAAAAAAAGAAAACCAAATAAGAAAGATAAATAAGTTTGCTCCATGCTCGTATAATTATAATGTTTGTTGATATTAGGTATCTTTATTACTGCTGTCAGTCATCGACTGGGGATATATTGCAACGTGCGTGATCGAATCACTTCAAACCAAAACCACACGTGCGGAACTACGTTAGATTGTCCAATGCGCAGGGAGAATGCATGGAAGGAGTGAGGGACTTTCGCGGCGAACTACCGCGCCGTGCAGGACCCGTGGGCTTTCGCGAAAGTGGAAGCCGCGTCAAAAGCCAACATTGCGGTAATTTGGGCAATATTTAATACTACGTCATTGCAACATAATACTGCAGCGACTCACCGCATAGAGAACGTGTTTGTGTGTTGTGAAGCGGGGGGTTTTGTATATTTCCTTTTTTGTATATATATACACTCGCATAATCGCATGTTGCATTTTTGTTCAGGCAGCCGTCCAACTCCTAGAGCAAGAATGGGGGTACTTGTTACTTTAATGTTTCATATAGTGGTTTTGGACGTTAAACCCTAACAATTATTATTGTTAATATCCGGATATTGGTACAGCATTTTCTATAATACGTCTTTTGATGCACACACTTGGGAAGTAATGTAAGTTTACTTGGCATTACTTTTCTTTCAAATGTCGGAATTTAACACAAGCGTTGCACTCGGTGAACCTTGTTGTACGCTACCTCAGAAGTGAAAATAAGCCAAAAGTATTGCGGTCGTCTGGCCGTCTCTATTCTTTTTTTGTTTCCTTTACGTCTTCCCGATGTGCTCTGTTCATAAGTTCATAATAATATGGTGGAGGCTAACGAATTGTCGAATAAAGCGGTGTGCATAAGGCTAGAAAACCACTGGCGACAATGAGTAAAATACTCGTAGTGGTAATGAAGCGGTCACTGCGCGCATTTCAGCTGACTGCGCGTGTAATTTATCTTGATTCTTAGATGCTTGATGTTATTGGCCGATTAGCCGTGCGAAAAAGTTTCTTTTCGTTCCTTTTTTTGTGCCTGTTCACTTTGCGCGTTTTTACGAACGCTCCAACGTTCTGGAGCTCCATCACAGGAACTAGGTCACGCTGATGCCGCTTGACACACGAGTTTTTACAAGCTGTTGTTGACCCCGCGCTAACATAGCGTTTAAATATGGGTAAGCTCTATTCCCCACCGCATTGTTAAAGCTAAGTAGACTTCTAGTGCCCTGTGCGGAAACTCAGCGCAAAAAACAACAGCGCGTAGCAGACTCCCCTCGGATTCCGCGCGCTCCCCGAGCGCTGAAAGCCTACGGGTTCGGTGCAGCAGCGGCGCGGCGCGGAGGTTCACCGAAAAAGGCCCCACGCGGGAGCCGCCGATCGCGCGCCGGCGCACAATCTCGGAGGCCATGCATGAAGTAACAATCGAATCCGAAAGGAAAAAATCAGCACGCAATTAGTACGTTGTTCAAAGTAGCACAGATAGATGTCATTTCAACATGCCCACATTTGCCTCATTGACATTTTGATAATTAGGTGAGTATTTTTGGAGTTACGAATTTAATTATGACTAATTAATTAATTCACATTAACGAAAAAAATAGAAGCAGCTACTACAGTATACTGGGAATAATATGCACAAGGCCTGCTTCGCGTAACGCCGTCCCGCTTTTTTAAAATCATGCTGCGTGATAAGTGGGACACCCTGTATATATAAATCATCATTGACAGAAATGTATGCCAGTTCAGTTAAGTTTATTAAGCTAGTGCATGCCTTGCTTGTTGCTGTATTTGCCTGGGAAAAAAACGATGTCAATTATTAGTCCTGCCATTACATGTCTTTGTTTGATGAACCAAACATGTTCTGTCTTATACTAGCTCTTTTAATAGTGAAGTAGTACTATTGCAGAAGCTTCTTATCATAAATGGTTTAGGCTGTGATGGTGTATCCATAACATTACTTGATTGTGTGGTACTGTAGTTATCGCTTTCCTTTGTGCTTTGCAAAGCATGAAGCCAAAAGTTGGGTCTTACGTGCAGTATTCACAACCAAGAGGTTCATTTAGGGAAAGTGGTTACAGTGCTGAATTATTTTATGCATTTGTTAATTGGAGAATGTCATTTCTGATATGTCAACACGGTATCTGATCACAGAATTCTGGACAGTGCGGTTACTGATTTTGTGGCATGCCAAGCACTATGAAATTGAACTGACGAAACAAGGGGAATGGATTAAGGCCTCGTTGTCCTTGTTAGACACAACCTGCCAAAGCGAACAGTTAATGAAGCCAAGGAAGGCATAGGGGAGATTATTTTAGTTTTTAACTGTAGTGTGGTAAATATGAGAAATTGAAAGGAATTAAAGTAAACGAAAGAGACACTTGCTGTTGCCATGGAATGGATCTGAAACCTCAGGGTAGTGCATCTGATCCTCCACCAATGTGGCTACGACAGCGGTAGATGTCCCATCTATCCCAGAACCTCTATGTGTTTAATCCGAAGACTACATGCCAGTGCCACTTGTGGCCATTGGTAGCTGGCCAGTGAACCCTCGCATGCTACCCGAAGCCATCAAGTCTGCCTTGACGCGACCCTAGCGATGAAAGGACGAAAGAAGCGTAGTGAATTAAACACACTTGAAGTGAACAGGACGAGGCATGCGTATGAATTGACTTTAGTGCAACAAGGTTGATTTTTTGAAGAGCTTAAATCTGGGCACGTTGGCAAAACATACCCAAGATTTAAAAACATGCAAGAGCAGCAGAGGTGACAGAAAAAATAAGTGTTCAATCTTTCCTGTACCCTCTGGTGTTCTTACACTTCTACAAAATCTTGAGCTATCTTGAAATCTTCACATTCATGATGAAATGCCATAAGGTTGGCTGATTACAATCCATTGTGCACATAGAGCACACATTAATTTATTTAATAATGTGATGAGAGTGCTGATGGAGTTTTTCTAGGCAAACTACTTTTTGCAAGCTGCGTTTTTCATCAGTTTTTTAGTACTCAAGTGCGGGCAAGCTTGACATAAAATCCATGGCTACATTTGTCTGCAAAATTCATTACTCCACTAATACTTGCTTTAATGCATCCTGAGCTCATAATTCAAGGTCAAACTTTAGTATATCAACATATACCTGTGTTTAGCTATCATGTTTGCGTGCACTACTTGCGTACTGTAAGGCCTCTACTCTGCAGAAGCTGATGGAATGTTTTTTGTGGATGTACCCAGCGCAGACAACTGACCATTCAAGGGACAGAAGCAGTGGACAGCTTGCTGTGAAAGATTGGAGCATTCTTCCTTAGGTCTGGACAAGCCCATATTAAGTGGTAGGTATTTGTTTCCATGTCTACAAATGGGCAGTTCGGCCATTTTTGACCAATCTAGAAGTGAAGTCGAGAAGGTAGTTCTTCGCTTGTTGCTACATAATGTGAGGAAAACAGGGCACACTTAGACAATGACGGAGTCAGCAGCATGACACAAGCTGTATACATAAATATTTATTTAAAATAGCAGGGAATGTTACTTGAAAGATGTGACGCAAAGTTAGAAATGAGAAGAAACAAGAGACAGAAAGAACGCCAACCAATAAACCTAGCACGGCAAGAAGCAAAAGCAATCAAGCGTGCGTAGTCCTCAGCCTGAGTAGAAGGTGAAACAGACTGGAAAGGGCCCACTGTAGAAGAAATGAAGCTTAATAGTACATTTTTGGGGCCAGTTGGTGTATCGTTACTTGAAAGACGTGCGCTTGATTGCTTTTGCGTCTTGCCGTGCTAGATTTATTGGTTGGCATTCTTTCTGTCTTCTTGTTTCTTCTCGTTTCTAGCTTTGCATCACGTCTTTCAAGTAATGATTTCAAGTAACGAGTGGCAAGAAGTTCACTTCACAAATCATCCTATCAGTGCGCCCGCACCATCAAGCGCACTGGCAGGAAACGTAATGTAATGGCTACATGCATGAGATTGCTCATAATCTCATGAAAATTTCTAGTTGCTTTGACGTATCTGTTGTGTTTAGTGCCCCTCAAGGACTACTCAGCCTTCGCAAAATTAGTGTGCTTGGGAAGAAGCCACCAGGGATGTGCGAAAGAAACATAGATCTAAGTTCATTAGATGTCCTTATCACCCATTGTATCTGATCTCGTTGAGTTGTGGAAAGTCCTACAGTGGCCACTCTATTATATACCTTAAGGATAATTTCAGAGAGCACTGTGGCAATGAGGAAAACACTAAGGCAGGGCTCTAG
The DNA here is from genome assembly GCA_030522465.1 of Rhipicephalus appendiculatus. Classification (NCBI taxonomy): domain Eukaryota; kingdom Metazoa; phylum Arthropoda; class Arachnida; order Ixodida; family Ixodidae; genus Rhipicephalus; species Rhipicephalus appendiculatus. The sequence goes on from JALIZH010022296.1 coordinate 25,309, forward strand.
CCGTGCTATTCGACTCATGTGGGTTTCGACATGAATGTGATGAATTTGACAGGATTGTCAAAAATTTAAAAAGTTAGTCCTGAGATAATTCAAGCCGAAATGATTGAACATTGTGCACACGGTGTGTTTGTACACTTTCTGTTAGTTTGTGCGAAAAGGAACTTTCATTCCTTTGTGCCGATTTCAGATAGTTTGCTGTCATGCCTGTGTGACATGCGCACTCACTTCACCTATTTCTGTCCTTATGTATTTTTCTGCGGTTTCAAATAAACATTTGTTATAGTTAGCACTGGTGCCATGTTGCTTTCTCCGTCTCAGTCTAAATGTGCACTATTTACTATTTTACTCACCCATTCGAGGGACTTATTGCACCTATATTATGAGGAGCTCCAACACAGGAAACAGTATGTATAGCAAGTGCTTGTCATATTGCTCAAACAGTCGCGCAATTGGGTACACTTCACGCTGTTCTGGGTCACCTAAAATGTGGCCGGTTGGATCAGCATGATGTGACTTGCACCCATAGGTCGGCAAAATTGTGGAGCTCACTCAGACTGACTCATGAAATATATTTGACGCTTTGGACTCACTCGCATTCAGACTCACCAAATTTTTTTTCAGCCGGACTCACACTCACCAAAATTTTCTTCAACCGGACTCACTTGGACTCAAACACAACAAAAGATTACTCACCCGGATTCACTCAGACTCAGACTCACAGCTCGATCTGAGTCCGAGTGAGTCGACTCATGAGTCCGTTAGCTTTGAATTAGCTTTTTCGACCATAGTTTCATTGCTTTTTGAACATCAGTATCTCATGTTTTTGGCGCTAATCTTCGTGCCTTTTGATGTAGTACCTTCGAATACGAGTTGTGAGTGGTTTCAAACCAATAAGGACATTTTTCTTGAAATAGATGACAACATAATATATATTTATCAAGAACTTCCCTGGAAGACTTGGCGGGGATGAGGTCAAGGCACCCCCCTATGCAATTCACGCCTCTGATCAATAAATATTGAAATAGTGTACGAACGATACTGCTTTGGAATACGTGTGAATAGACGTAAGTAAAAGGTGAATTCAGGTAAGGCTGACAGTAAGGGTGAAGATGAGTAGATAGGACCAGGTCAGGCAAATAAAAGTGGAACTCACTCAGGCTCACTCAAGAATTATACTTTGCGCTGTGGACTCACTCAGACTCAGACTCACCAAAATTTTCCTGAGCCGGACTCACTTGGACTCACACTCACGAAAATTTCTTGAACCGGACTCACTCAAACTCACTAAAAGATTACTCACCCGAACTCACTCAGACTCACGGCTCGATCTGAGTCTGAGTGAGTCCGAGTTAGTCGACTCATGAGTGAGTTCGCCGACCTATGCTTGTACCCAAAAGAAATGTCTTCAGAAGGGCGCTCACCATTTACACACTTGAGCTCAAATAAAGAACCAAGGCTTTTGCACTTCATTACAGCCTCTACAATGGAAATCTCACACTTTTTGGACGTCGCATGCTTTCTGCTGCTTACAAGTTGCCTCAGTGGTCACTTGAACCGATTCTGTCGCTCTCTTGTCACCTTTGAATGACGCCAGCTTCTTTGCCGACGAGCCCGTGAACTCACTAACACTGCTGATGAAATCGCCCCCCATGGCAGTGATTTCGTAAGCATGTTTACAGCCTCGCAGGCCTCTGTGGTGTAGTTGTCACTGCAGTCAAATTCATTGTGCTTCATTGGTTCTCTTTACACAGCCCCTTTAAAAGTGTGTGACTGCTCCTTTTGGAGAATAAAGTCACTTTTTTTTCCTGCATTCAGTACACAAACCCCTAGACAACAAATTTGAAACATAACTTACTTAGATGTGGTATGTGTTGCCCCCAGAATGAAGCCCAATACATAAAGCGAAAATTTTTTTCCAGAATGGTGGCAATAGATACACTCTAAATGTTTTAATTATATATGATATCAATAGCTTCAACAGTAAAGAGAAGTGGGTGAAAGCATGCCTGAAGCTATGTCCTGTTAATGGCTGCAGCCGACTGCGCTTTCATGTGGGACAGCCACTCAAAGATGGACAAAAAATGACTCAATAGAACCTGATTTCTTGTGTCACTGTCTCTCATTGAGATGCCTTTTTCATTTGCTTTTTTATCATATATTTTTCAGTCCTTCCTCAGTGAAAGTAGGCTGATCAAAACTGAAACAAGTGAAAACGTTTTTTTCCCCATCAAGCTGTCCAACTAAACTTTTTTCAGTGTACAGTTCCATTCTTTATGAAGCACTTCAAAAACTTTTCTACTGAAATATACATAATGCAAGCTCCCTCATCCTGTGAAGCACAGTGTTTAAAGCCAGGGGCATCTGAGCTTCTGTGGATTTTTGTTCTTTTTAGTGCACGATTGCAAGCTTCAGTAGTTGCCATGCCTTAAATATGTGCTGTTGGTAACATTTTGACTGTTTAAATAATTTTTGTTCATTACTGAGCTCTATCGCTGCATTGGTTCTACCTATATTGTTGAGATGTACAGAAAAAAAGGGGAAAAGTTTGCTTTTTTTCTGTGAAGGTTAACTTTCGGGAGAGTCCTTTGCTTTGTTGGTGGTCAATTAAAGCCTCATTTTAGTTGTAATTATGAACTACATAAATTAAAATACCTAGCATTAGTGATAAAATTTAGGAAAAAAAGATACTCAGTACACCACATCTTATTGCCAAGGGCCTCTATATACTGTGTGATGTTTTGTGCGAATCTAGACAAAAGAGTGCCAAGGATGAATACATAAGGGATCAGCTTCAGTTTTCTCTGTTCTGAGGTGGAGTTTTATTTTGTAGAGTCACTCTTAAGTAGGGTTTCAGATTTAACAAATGATTTTGTGTGTTTTTTTAAGATATATGTGAAACAAGAGCTTCCAGTCATTAAGCATCATTGTCTTCATTAGCATACTGCAGAAACATTGCTAGGAGCCTGAGTGTTACTGTGTAATGGCAGCATTTAGGCCTTCATTTTAGATTCCATAGCTAGGGCTAGTGCGGCCTACATTATTTGTTTTTTTTTCGGCCATTTATTCTGTTTTCATTTTTTCTCAGCCTCATTTTAATAAGTCATATGGTTTCGGAAGTACTTCAAAGGTACCACAGAATGTAAAGTGCACTCTCACTTATGCCCGTGTAGTTAGATGCCTGTACAATTGTGAGCAAGCTTAACACGAACGCTCCGCAGCGTGTCCTGAAACAGTTTGATTGATGCTAGCGCCACGTAGCTTTGGGTTCTGTTGCTGAGATGTTGCCCATGCATGCCAACATACTATCAAAGCTCACCGATGTATTATCTCCGCAATAGTGCCCAGCACTTCGTGGCTGGAATGTCGTCTGCGTAGAAGTCATTTGTCTTTTTTTTTCTGTGAACGCTGCATTTATTCACTGGTGCAAGAGTTTTAGGAACACATGCCCTGTCTTTTATGAGTTTGAGCATGATGTGCATGCATCAAAACTCAAAACATGCTGCTGTGTGGGTCGTTTGATTTTGCAAGGTATATGCGAAATTCAATTATGACACAGATTGCCTTTCTCTTGGTTCATCTTAGCACGGTGGTGCGCGAATAAGTTGATAGTTTGCGCTGTGTTTCGTGTACCTTTCTATGTGAATCGTTTATTCGCGCACCACCGTGCTAAGATGAGTTACCAACTCGCCCAGCAATGCGTACTTCTCTTGGTTCAGTTGTCCTGATCTTTTTCGTTTCTTCTCTTTCCAGATGAGCCAGGGTGCAAACTGTATATCCGTGCAGTTTGGCACAATAAACCCCATCTTTGTGCGTTCAGAGCAGCTGGATGCTCACTGTTTACTTGGCAAGAAGTTGTATGTATGCATGCATGCTTCCTGCCACAGTCTCCGCTGTCTCACACATTGTAGGAATCACAGTGAATGCTATAACATTTGCTGAGGAATATATGCGCCAAATAGTGCATTTTGTTGCTTTACAATATGACACCACACTGTGCTTAAAGAGCTGTAATTATAGGTGTTGTGTGGTGAAGAAAGTGATGGGGCTTTACTTGCAGCTACCGCAATGGTTATTGACTGATGCCAGCGGCAGCTTCTACTTTGCTTCTAAGAAGTTGTTAGAGAGAGGATAGATATATTATGCAGTGATGGCGACAAAAATTTCCACTGGATGTTTAACAAAAGTCATCAGGGCAGACATACATGCACATATAGCCCCTGTTGAAACGTATATGAGGCTAAAAGTGCCATATTTGTTCTGCCAATTTATTTGTTCTGGCTGAACAGCAATATGTGTTCCTGTATTACCAGGCTATTTGTGATTGGCGTCCAACTATATTTGCACCAATTTCATCCTGACTAGATGAGATTTTGTCAGACCCTCGGCTTCTTAAAGCCAAACTACATACAATTAATTTTTATGTGGTGCCAGGACACTTCAGTTGTCAATAAAGTAACCGACAAAATACAATCTCACTTGTAGCCCGACATACGTGTCATCAGGGGCAGTGTGTACATGCATGTCTTTCCTCGTGACTGCTGTTTTAAGCATCCATGTAAATTTTTGTCGCGATCACTACGTAATGTGCTTATCCACTCTCCAACAACTTTGTAGCTAAGTAGCAGCTGCTGCTGGCATGAGTCAATAACCATGCGGTAGCTGCATGTAAGGCACCATTACTTTCTTCACCACGCAGCAGTCATTAGTACTACTTTTTAGGCACAGTGTGGTGTCAAGTTGTGTGCATTGGTGACTTTAAGGCAACAAAATCACTGTGGCGCATATCATATTCCTCATTACATACGAAATTTCCAAGGATCATTGCATACAGCATTCCTTGGGTGACATTACGTACATTTCTAGGCGACATTACGTAAGGCATTCATACGGAGACATTACGTACATTTCTACGAGACATTACGTCCAACGTTTCTTGGAAACATTACGTATAACGTTCCTAGAAGACATTACGTACAACGTTTCTAGGAGACATTACGTACAACGTTCCTAGGAGACATTACGTATAACGTCTTTAAGAGACATCACGTACAAGATTTTCAAGGAGACTCCGTTTAAGGAAATTGTAATAATTTGGAAAAGGAAAAGTATTCGGCGACACCTTACCTTCAGCTTCTTACGTAAACAGGGGCCCAGATTTTTAACAGTGTAGAAGACACAATACAGCGTTAGTGCAACGTGAACTTGTTTAACAGCGCAACACTGGAGACACGTACAGATACAAAGGAGGACGAAACGAAAAAAAAAAAAACGCCAGGCCTGCGCGTGACGCGCAGCACAGCCACAGCGAAAGCTGGGAGAGCGGCCTTTCTAGAGCCTTTTTTAAACACTCTTGGTGCAACTTCTACAAACGCAATTGCATGGTACCCACTACGCCATAAATCATCATAATTTTTGTGTAGTGGGGAAGCGTCTACTATGCCAATATTCTTCATTCTTCGGAAATGCGCGGTACCCGCTACACTCTTTGTAACGCATTAGGTGCACTTTGTTGATGCTGTGGCTGACGACAATGAAGAATTTTGCCTGAAGCTTTTGTAATGGGTTGGAGCATTGAACGCCCCACTCGTTACGCAATTCGCATTGTGTGACGCCTGGTTCTTGCTTTACTGTTCTGGAACGCTTTACAACACACGTTAACGCAATTCCTTACCCGACATGAAGCCTGCATAGGGTCAATTTGCACCGCAGTTTCAAGCAGCGGCGTAGCTCTGTGGTAGAGTGCTGGGCTGCCACGCAGAAGGACCCGGGTCCGATTCCCACTCTGGCATGGGTGTTTTTTATTTATTTAGTTTTTTTTCTTATTTCGTGCTACATTGGTTACGCACACCGGCGGCGGCGGACAACTACGGCGCAGAAACGACCCTTGTTGTGATCTCATAACAGCTTTCGCTGTAAAAAACACGGCGCTCTTTGTGTCCTTACGTGTCGCTAGTGTTCCGCTGTAAACCAAGTTCAAGATGAATCCCAACAAACTGGTCCAACTTGCCGTCTTACAGCAGTGTTAGGGCGTGGCAATGCGCTGTGTCTACGCTTAAAGTCCCTCAATGTTTGAAAGGTAGCGAAAGGTCTTGATCCAGCCGCCGCGTCCTGCGATAGGCCGGTTGGCGACACGTGACCTTCTTGCCTCCGCGGCCCACCCAAAGGGTGCGGCGCTGTGCGGCGAGAGGTACGGGTGACTGCGTTTTCAAGCGTGGAGTTGGACAATGCAAGTTCTTCACGCGGCTCTCTCGCATTGTTGTTGCAATTTAGAAGCGTTAATTTACTTCAAGTTGAGTGGACGCGGGAATTATGTGCTTGAATGGAATGTTTGGAACATGACGGGCTAGTATGCCGGGTCCCAATGCCCTCGGTTCTTTCACCGGGCGGAGAACAGCAACAGCTTTTTTTTTTGTTGCTCGCGGTGACAAATATATTGTCACGCACAGTTCAAGAAGAACACTTTAATTCAGTAACTTAAAATGGGCGAACTTGTGCCCTGTAAACAAACAAGACAGAGAAATATGTCTATGTGTCCACTGCACGAACACCTTCCTCTTCTTCAGAGTTCGGCACCTCGTCGTCTTCTCTTCTTCCGCGCAGTTCGCACGCGCCTAAGTTGTCAGCGTTGACCCTGGCGTGCTCCACTCTGTTTCGCACGCACGCCGCAGACAACATGGAGGGCGTAGCAAACGGCTGGCGCGCGTACTTTAAATGTACCTTGCGTCAATATTCTGAAGGAAGGTATGACCCCACAAAATCAGTCGCAAGAAATGTTTGCACACAGAAAACATCCGGCTATGCGAAGTAAGTGATTTTGTAATGTTTATAACTTGAAGCAGCCTTTCCCCGGGCGGCGAACTTTTGTTCATATATATAGGTGAGCATTATCTCAGCAAGGCTATTATTGTTTCAGCATTCTTGATACTGTAGCTTTGTGCGCAGTAGACAATGCAGATTCGCGCCCGTATCTTTAAACATTAAATAGCTCGGACCCCAATACACTCATGCCTTTTGTTTTTCTCCTCGGAGTGGCTTCAACACTAAAAGCTCACAAGGAAAGGACAATTTGGGATTAGCTTTCGCCCCCACCTTGTCATGTTTTGCCGCACTGCTGTGCGCGGGATCAATTAAGGCTTCTTCGTTGAAGCATTCCGCGTGATGTTTTCCCTGGGGGGGTCAAAATGGTTTGGTGAGTTTGAGTAAGTAATACTGCATGACACTGGGAGGTAAAAAACTGAAACCATATATGCCGCACCCAGAATTTCTGCTAATTTGCCAAGGGAGAAGGAACGGAAGCCCCCCCTGCAAGCGAATGAGGGGTGATCCAGTATTGACAACAAACCTTCCAAAAAAAAAACTTTGCTATGAATTCATGCAATGCTCTTTTAATAAGTGCCCTTTTATAATCATGCATCCCTACAAAAAGTCACCTAGCTTAGCTTTTGTCGTTGTAGTCTGGTTTTAGGTCCTGTATATGCATACATACCTCGAATTTATTTGAAATTGCATTAGGTAACTAATAACATCCCCTATACTTTCCTTGGCATCATTGTCTGTTAGTTCTCAATAATTATAGGTAACATTGCAACATACCTTTATATCTGCGGGACACATAGGCGGTGGGGGGTAGTAAAAGGGAGACGGCTTTGGGATAAATGTACGTCTTTAAAAACAATTAATCATTAAAATGTGTGAAACACTAGTGGGCATGCTATATTTCCTAGATCTTGAAAGGTACTCTGGTTGCTGATATTCCACGCATGCAGTGCAACTCTTTTTCCTAAGTAAGTATATTAGAGTACTTTATAAACAAAATTATCGTAGTTAAAAGTGTCGTTTAATCGTGAGAATACTTCTGAACGCTGACAAACCCAATGAAACCAATAATAGCGCATGTTTTGCACTACACACTACGCTAATAGAACCAAGAGGTTTCTGAGAGTAGCAATAACCTCACAATCTGCCATTTTTTTTCGAACTAGAAAACAAGCAGTACATCAACTTCATGTTACGCTGAATTTGAAAACACGCAAACAACGAAAATATAAATGTCCTGCATGACAACTGCTGTGCGAAACTGCTCAGAAGCTCCCTTTGGAAAAGCACGTGTTTTTATTTCAATGTTTAGCGTACTCCGGGCTCGTTAGTTGTCCCTGTCGTTTGAAGTTTCCTTAAGCAGCTTACGCCACAAAAGGCAATAATTAACCGATTAAAGCGCGCGCTGAGAGCGGTTTTAGGTGTACGCAGAATGCACGCGAGCGAGCGGAGCGTCGTCTGCTAGCGCTGCTTCTTGGACCCCTCCAGAGGGCGCGCGTGCAGTTGTCGCTACCTTTATATATACAGGGACGTTATCTACGCTGCCGTTAAGCTGCCTCCCTGTGCGCTGAAAGGCCTGGGAGAGACTGGAACACGCTTTTTCTCCTAGAGGTGTTTGGCCTATCAATGCAGTTTGCGGCGTATCATGATGTCATGTGGCATATTTCCGCTGTACGGATAGCTTAGAACATAATCAACCAATGCAGGAATCATATTAGCGTAATCAAAATAGAAGCGCAGTGAAATAAGGTTTGTCTCATCTTTCCCTTCAATGTCGCCATTGTCAGCAAAGATTTGTTAATCAGACTAAGTTTAGAGCAGTGTAGCAACAGAACGAATTTTTTTTTTAAGTCACCAAGATGGTTTCGAAAAAAAATAAAAAAAACACAAGATTTTTTTGAAGCACTGACCTCAAATACACCCATGATCACCACTGACAAAAGCATAAAATAGTTCCAGTGTTTTCGTTACGTGTTGTTTTCATATTTTTCGGTCTGTATGACCTGCCGTTAATTTACGGGTCGTTAGTTTTAAATTCAAAATCAGATTATCTGCCGATTCCCTTGACTCGTTGAGCCTCCATTTGTATTTATTACACGTATGTGTATAAAAGTAAAACAACTCGATTTTACTCATCCATGCATTCAACATGCCACATCGGAGGATAAAGCAATTTCATACAAAATGGCTGTTCTTCCTGTACTAATATTCGCACGTCATATATGGGAAACATGCACTAAAAATACACAGAAAGGTGACCGAATCAAAACGAAGCCTTGCATTTCATTTTCAACTCGCACTCCAGAAGTCAGTCTATCAGTCAGCTTAGACATAAAGCTACGCTAAAAACAGTGAAGCAAACAATACAGCTTCATCGACTCATTTTTTTTTACATGCTGAAAGGGGACTACAGCGTCAAGCTAGGGGAACATATCAACTACCACATCCACAAGTTATCACTCGAAACATATTATGTTATTGAACCATAAAACAGACTCAATCAAGCATTCTTTTCTTCGTCCTAAGTTCTGATGATTGCAATAATTTACTTCAAAACATAGTCGGGTTTCAGAAGCATTCGAAAAATGCTTTTTTAGATTATATGTAATCGAATGTTATTGTGTTTCTCATGTTCGGTTTTAGATGCGAAGCATCTTATGCTCGGGGTTCTGTCCGTCCCGCGTCCCCCCGTCCCCCCGTCCCGCGTCCGGCCACTTTCATGAAGTAGGGAAGCACCCATTATACGAACCAGAACACTGTAGTAATATGAAGGCCGTCAACCCTAACACAGTCATCAGAGTCATGGCCGAGAGCACAGAGAGGCTGCTTAGCAATGGCTAGGCAGGTGGTGTCTGTCGCCCAGGTTGACCCCATTCCTTAATCTTGCTTGCATGTGTTTGGAGGGGGCTTAGTCCGTCCCTCCTTCACACGGCGCATGCGCGTCCCCCTCCCGCTCTCTCTCCTACGCTCACCCCTTTCTCCCCTCTAGGAATCCTCTACTCTACGGAGCGTCCCACACCCCCCTACCCCAGCGCATGCGCGTCCCCTCCCTTATGCTCTCCTTCGCTCACCCCCCTTCCTCTACGCATGCGCGTCCTCTCTCCCTCTCTCCTCTCGGAATCCTTTACTCAACGGAGCGGCTCCCGCGTCCCACAGCGCATGCACGTCTCCTCTCTCTCCTCTGATACGGTCTCCCCCCGTCCTTTCCTCTAGGAATCCTCTACGGAGCGGCGCGAACGACAGGTGGTGTGACAGCTGCTTACTCCGCTGGGGGGCGCCACGGTAGTTCCGCGGTATGAAAATGACGGAGCGCGCGCGCCTCATTCTCTCTCCTGCGCAGCCCCGCGATGAGCTCCCGGACCACTGCCGTGAAAATGAGCGGCGACGTTCCTCCCGCTCCAATTATCTCCCGCTGCTTCGCATCCACACATGGTTCCCTTTAGCGGGAGATGGGGAATTTTTTTTGTGTGCGGGATGTATTCCAAAATACTATTTTTTTCGGTGACCAGTAAGGGATGTATTCTAATACGGTTTTCTTTCAGTTTTCTTTTTTTTTTGAGATTGATATGTAGCGCCTTACATTCTTGAGTGTTCCGCGTGAAATTGGTTTTAGCATGTACTACGCTTCTATATGCCACCAACTCCTGTCTTGGCATGTGCTGACAGTTTTAATAAAACAAAATAACAAATAAATAAATTAAAACACGGTGTTATACTGCAATACTCACCATTTGTTGGCTACTTCATAATGTTGTAGATAGATGTACTCGTGCGCGCTCACGGGTCTTACCTCAGCGTATATACATTGATGTTTATGGCCTCGCGTGGCTACATTAAAAGAACGATAACGTGTCCAAAGTTTTTGTCCATGCGTACTCAGCGCCTAAAAAGATTCAAACACATTGTTGTTATTAAATGCTGAAAATGACAATGCTTTCCAAAGTACTTCTTATTGGTCTTCAGGATCTGCAAAATCGTTGTTGCAGTTCTACAACGCTTTACGAAAAAAAAAATTGTTGTCATCACAGATACATACACCTTGTTTATCTGCAGGGGCACCCGTCTGCATTCAGAAATTGCTGTCTTCCGACCGCCTCGCAAAAATAGATTACTGTTATACATTTTATGCACACACAAAGTGTACAAAACGTCTTATCAAGCGCTGAAATTCTAAAAAAAAAACGTACTACTGGCCAAGGTTGGAAGCGGTTTTTAAGGGAGCGGTAATTCTTCCAGAAATCGTTTTCACAACACTGGTCATTCACGTCTTTGCCTCGCAGGCGCACACGATGTCTGATAGTGCCATTTGCAACGAGAAACTTATATCGGCGTGCTCTTATCTGCTAAATTGGCACTGTTGCCGGACGAGTTGACACTGAAATAGTAAGACTTGCGATTTTACATATCGAATCAGTGCAACATGATCGAATGAAGAAGCTGTCGCAATTGCATTCATTAAGGGAATTTTTTTGTTTAAAATATTGTTATTGGAGAAAAAAGTCTTACAGAATGTACTCACCGCTCCTTTAGTAGTTACGTTTGCTTTGTGCATATTTGTTCATACTACAAAACACCAGCCATCCATCTAGCAGCGGGCTTTCAATCCGTAAATGTACCATCTCAAGCATTTCGCAAAGTTGGCCTTGACTTCCTCGGCCCTTTTCCTGTATCCGTCATTGGAAACAAGTAGATAGCTCTTGCCAAGGGCTACACCACTCGGTATGCGACCAAGTGGTTTATACTACCACTTGTTCAGCCGACGCCGCTGACTTTCTCCTCGAAGAGGTCATACTTCGCCATTGTGCTCCTCGACAACTCATTACACATCGCGGTCGATACATCCTATGAAGGGTGGTGAAAGACACCTTAATTCTTGCGGTTACTAGTTTCCAGATGCGTGTCGCCCTCAGACCAACTCTCCATAGACGCGTTCGCTATGTACTTTTTTCCGACCATCGTGACTGGCACTACGCTCTGGCGTTCGTAACGCGTCTCGACTTATATTATCGACGATCACTATTTTTAGATGCGAAGCATCTTATGCTCGGGGCTGTGTCCGTCCCTCCCGCGTCCCCCCGTCCCGCGTCCGGTCACTTTCATGAAGTAGGGAAGCAGCCACTATGCGAACCAGACCCTGTAAGGCCGTCAACCACCATCACAGTCACATCACAGAGAATCATGGCAGAGAGCACTGAGTGGCTGCTTAGCAATGGCTTGGCAGGTGGTGGGTGCAAGCAAAGGATAACGCACTCTACGGTGGTGTCTGTCGCCCGCATTGACTCCATTCCTTGACCTTGCTTGCATGTGTTTGTGGGGCTTTGTCCGTCCCTCCTCCCCGCGTCCCACAGCCCCCCCTCTCTCTCTCTCCTACGCCCCGCCCTTTCTTTCCTCTAGGAATCCTCTACTCTACGAAGGGGCGCCCGCGTCCCGTTGACTGCATTCCTTGATCTTGCTTGCATGTGCTTGCGGGGGGCTTTGTCCATCCTTCCTTCCCGTGTCCCACACTCCCTCTGTCTCCTCTCCTACGCTCCCCCACCTTTCTCTCCTCTAGGAATCCTTTACTCTACGGAGCGGCGCCCGCGTCCCGTTGACTCCATTCCTGGATCTTGCTTGCGTGTGCTTGCGGGGGCTTTGTCCGTCCCACGTCCCACCCCCCTCTCGCTCTTCTCCTACGCTCCCCCCTTTCTCTCCTCTAGGAATCCTCTACTCTACGGAGCGGCGCCCGCGTCCCGTTGACGCCATTCCTTGATCTTCCTTGCATGTGCTTGCGGGGGCTTTGTCCGTCCCTACTTCCCGCATCCCACACCCCCCTCTCTCCTCTCCTACGCTCCCCACCTTTCTCTCCGCTAGGAATCCTTCTACTCTACGGAGCGGCGCCCGCGTCCCACAGCTCACGCGCGGCCCCCCTCTCCTCCCCTACACCCCCCCCCGTCCTCTCCTCTAGAATTCCTCTACTCTACGGAGCGGCGCGCACGACAGGTGGTGCGAGAGTTGCATACTCCGCTGGGGGGCGCCACGGTAGTTCCGCGGTATGAAAATGACGAAGCGCGCGCGCCTCATTCTCTCTCCTGTGCAGCGCCGCGATGAGCACCCGGACCGCTGCCGTGAAACGAGAGCGGCGACGTTCCTCCCTATCAAGCTAATTATCTCCCCGCTGCTTTGCATCTACACATGGTTCCCTTTAGCGGGAAATGGGGAAGTTTTTTTTCTTGTGCATGAACGAGAGCCCACGCTGCCTTTCGATACGCTCATTTCTTCCATTCTGGGTACGACATCAACATACTCTCGAAACGTCCATGGCTAGAGCTGCAGAGGTAGTCGAGGTTGCAAGGTATCGTCTTACACTTCGCAGGAAAAACAACGACGCGTCTCCGACGTGCGCCACTGTGATATCCACTTACCCGCCTCAGCGATATTCACTTCAACCCTGGTGACATGCTCCTTCTTTGGACACCGTACAGTGAGTAGCTCTCTGAGAGAAGTTATTTCATCGCAATCTGGTCCGTAACTCATCGTCGATGTCACACACCAAACCTCCTAACACCACCACAGCGCGATAACCTCGCATTCTTCAGGTCGCCCAACTATAGAGCTATCACTCGGATTATTCCAGCACCGGGTTGGCGCCGATGCTGCGAAGACCTGCCAGAGATGAAGGAAAAGACAGTACGAAAAAAAAACGACACTCCCTGACATTCGCGCGGCTTGTATGCCTGCCTGAAAGTGATTTGGTGTGCATACCTTGTAAATATATTCAACGTATTTTCTCCTCGCAATAATGTATCCCTGATTGTAAATGCGTAGTATTCTTTAGCGAACTGCAGGCACTTTTAGCGTTCCAATCTATCTATCTATCTATCTATCTATCTATCTATCTATCTATCTATCTATCTATCTATCTATCTATCTATCTATCTATCTATCTATCTATCTATCTAGCCGGCTACGACTTGGTGTTCTCGGGACCTCCTCCTTAACTTGGGGTACGCCAAAATTAGTAGGGATGGGTAAGACGGTTTGATGAAGATGGCATGGCATCACATGAATAGCATGAAAATCCCGTCGCGTACGTCGTCAAACACTTTCTTCCAGGTACGTGTGGCACATACCCGTATGCCGCGGGCCGCGGTATACGGATATGCGTCACAGGTGAATGACAGTTTATATCGTCACGTGGCAGTGACGTGGACGAAGACAGGCAGTAGGCTTCTTCGAGGTGAACGTCTTCATTTGGCCGAGCTTTTGGCCGCCAAACAGAAACTCAAATTACAGCAGGCAATGCACGTTGTAGACAGATATCGGCGCACAGAGCGTCCGTGGTCGATAAACAGATCCGCGGCAACGCGCGTCGGCATTTATACATGTGTCGTCGAACATTCGAGCGTTATCGCTGGTGACCGAGTTTGTTCCAGAATAAACTCGGTTGTTCGCGCCTGCGCGCTCAAGCCGGACAGATGATCCGGAAACTATCTAGAAGGCTCTCAGACTTTCTGACGCGGATTGCGCAAGGCGATATCTACACGTTCAATACGCCGGCAATATAAAACATAGAAAGGAGCGCGTGTGGCAATGCCCCCCTCTGAAAATACGTCGTCCCGATGCTTTAACAGAATATGGTAGTACTATAATAAAGCAAGAAAGTAAAAGAAGCGATAAAGCACAATATTACACCATCTCCCGCTAAAGGGAACCATGTGTAGATGTGAAGCAGCGGGCGCTAACGCTTACACTGGCGGCGGCGTTGACGCTGGCGCTCATCGCAGCGTTGCGCAGGAGAGAAAACTGGGGAGGCGCAAAGCAGGCAGTGATGGAGCAGTTTTTCCTACTAGAACATGCCAATCGCTGCTAATGGGCAATGAGAGACAGAAGACTCCGACTGGACACAGAGACCCGCACTCCGCTTTTAGTTAACGCGCACGCTGCGAATTTTTATTGTTCAACAACGCACAGGAGAAATCTCCCACCGGCACCACCTTGGAGGTCAAGATCCATTGCTATATATACGGGATGGCCAGTGAACGGTTGTGCAGCGCGAGCAGTCGGTTTTTTCAACCAAGAAACTCGCTAGCAGACGCTGCCTGCGTCGGCGTCGCGAGGCGAGAGAGGGAGGAGCGTAGGAGAGGAGAGAGAGGGGGGTGACACGCATGCGCAGTGGGAGTGTGAACGCCCTGGGCAGGGATGCGTAGAGGAGAGAGGGGGGGGAGCGTAGGAGAGGAGAGAGAGGGGGGGACGCGCATGCGCAGGGGGAGTTAGACGCCGCGGGCAGGGATGGAGAGAGGGGGGGGAGTGTAAGAGGGGAGAGAGGAAGGGAGGCGCATGCGCAGTGTGGGTGTGGTTGCCGCGGGGAGGGATGCCTAGAGGAAAGAGAGGGGGAGAGGAGGTTTTTTATTTTTATTTTTTTTTAACTGTTTGCGCATGCGCAGTAAGGGTGGGCACGCGGCACACCACCACCACCACCACCACCACCACCGGATTAAGCTTTCGCCATAAGATGCTTCACATCTAATAATTAAGCAACAACAAAAAATACAGTCCTCAGCTTCGTCAACGCACCCTAAAACGGTTTGAGGCGCACGACATGGACGACTTTCGGTCGCCCACGGCGGCCGTTGAGAGTTCGTAATGCCGTCGGGGACAACCTCGTAGTCGACTGTGCCGAGACGGCGAAGTGCCCAATACTGTCCGAAGTACCGTCGCAGAAGTTTTTGACTGAGACCACGTCGGCGTATCGGCGTCCACACCCAAACACGGTCACAGGGCTGGTATTCCACGAAGCGTCTTGAAACTTGAAACTTTATTTATTCCAACATTCCATCATTTGGGATGCTGAGGGCCGGGGTCAAAAAGCCTCTTCACGGGCTTGACTAGGACCACGACCCTGTACAAATGGCAGTGACAGGCAAGCGTACAGGGCAATAAAACAATGTACGGAGGAAAAACAACGTATCTAGTCAAATTTCATCAAACATAAACAGAAAAAAAGAAATAGCTCAGTGAATTTTTTTTTGTTTTTAAGAAAAAAATACGCAAAACGACCACTGCCACAACGTGAGTGAGATAGTTATGATACAACAGAGATCAGACAACACTATGTCGCTCAATTATAACTCTAACAAGACTTAATGAATACATAAATATATACATATGCACATATATACACAAATCAAAAGGTAATACAAGTCAAACAGAGTGAAAATAAACCGGCAAACAATGTACAAACTTTAATTCCATAATCACATAAAATTCAATGAAACCGTAAGACGGAAACACAAGGTATGACACGATATGTAAGCAAAAAAGTACCTTTAGCAATATTTTCATATTGTTAGTTGATTCAGATAAAACGGCAAGAGAAAGCGCAGCATCTCATTGCCGTACTTTAGTCCGCGTGCGGGGAAGAAACCACGTGTGAACATGACGAGTGTTATAAAAAAGGGTCCGGTGATTTATTCGAGCAAGTGCACCCAAAAAAGTTATCACTTTTTAGTCCTGTGTGGTAGCGTTTCATAAGACTTGTGCGGTAGTAATCTGGTAGGGTTAATAGCTTCATTTCATCAAAAAAGCGGGGAAGTGTGACTTCCATACGGAACATCTGCAATGGCGCGAACTGCCCTTTTCTGTATTACGTGTAATTTGTGAATGTTCGTTAAAGTTGTCGTGCCCCCAAACCAGATGACAATAGTTTATGTGTGATAAGAACAATGATTTGTAGATGAGAAGTTTAACTTTTTAGGAAGCAGAAAACGCAACCTAGACAAAATTCCGGTTATGCGGGATACACTCGAAGATAACTTTTCAATGTGGGCATTCCATGACATATGTTCATCAAAAAATTACACCCAGACATTTAAAACTCGGTACTATCTGAAGTTCCGAGGTGCCTAGCATTAACGGTGCATCCAAAGGGGAAGGTTTATTTCTAGGCCTAAAGTAAACAGCTTTTGGTTTTTGCAGTGTTTAATTTTAAAGAATTAATGCATGTCCAGGAAGCCAACTTTAATAATACCTGGTTCGCGTCATTGATCAGATCTTTGTAGTGTTGCGCAGTGAGAAGTAAGGATTGTGTCATCGGCGTATATAACACGCTTTACAGATGGGTCAATGTTTACAATATCATTGATATATACGCAGAATAAAAGGGGTCCCAGGATGCTACCTTGGGGCACACCTGCTGAAATTGCTTGTAAATTGGATGTGTGATTGTTGATGACTACCACCCTGTCGTCGAAGATTGCAACGGCGGCTGTCCGTCGTCTGTTGATTCTTGATGCGGAGGCGGGCGAGTTGTCGGGCTTCTTCGGCGCACTCAAGTTAGACATTCACGTCGAGGTTTCCTTCGTCGGTGACGTTGGACTAACATGGCAGCGAGCGTCGTTGCGGAGGTCCTTCCGTTGACCAAGCTTCACGGCGTCATCTGTGTCGTTTCTTGTACGGCCGTGTTGTACGCGAGGGTCACGTACGGAAGGATTGCATCCCACGTCTTTTGCTCGACGTCGACGTACATGGCCAGCATGTCGGCGATGGTCTTGTTTAGACGCTCGCTGAGGCCATTGGTTTGTGGTTGGTAGGCGGTGGTCCGGCGGTGACTGGTCTGGCTGTACCTCAGGATCGCCTGACTTGACTCAGGTCTGCAGTAAAGCCCGTACCTCCGTCGTTAATGAGGACTTCTGGGGCGCCATGACGCAGGACGATGTTCTCGACGAAGAACTTTGCTACCTCGGCGGCACTGCCTTTCGGCAGGGCCCTTGTCGCGGCGTAACGGGTGAGGTATTCAATATCTACGACGATCCATTTATTTCCGGAATTCGACTTGAGGAACGGCCCCAGTCTTGAGGAATCGGTCCATGCCGATTTGCAAGAACGGCTGGTGAAGTGGCTCGATGGGCTGCAGATGTCTAGCTTGCCTAGTGGGCGGTGTCTTCCGTCGCTGACAATCTGGACAAATCTTTACGTAGTGGGTGACGTCGGCAGTAAGGCGAAATCAGTAATACTTTTCTTGTATCTTCGCGAGCGTGCGGGAGAGTCCAAGATTTCGAGCCGTCGGACCGTCATGCATAGTGTCGAGAACTGCTGGACGTAACGCTGAAGGTACAACGAGGAGCTAGTTTGCCCGAAGTGGCGAAAAGTTTTAGGGGCGAACCTCCTTAAGGTCGAGGCTTGTCCATCACCGCCCCGGTGTAGCCACACTAGTGCCATGACGATGACGCTGCCATCACGGCACAGCACATGCAAAGTAACCATTATACGCCATGATGACGACGCTGATGACGATGAATAAGCGCGTTCTAGACCACACATTCTCTTTCTGCCATGGATGAAAACGATCGTGAACGCGATCTCGCCCGCGAAAGGCAAAACGGTAACGCCGACAACAAGCTGCTACCCTGGTGTTGAGGACACGGGAGCGGCGGCTCAACGTCAAAAACACATTTTATATACTGTACACACGCATTGTCACTCATTTACATGCGCGAGTGGGCGATGTCACGGTGATTTACGGTAAGAACGATCCCCAGTGCTTCGCCCACTCGTCAAGATTCACTTTGTGGATATGCCAGATTTTTTTTTATTTCTGAGAACGCCGTTCCGCAAGAAAACGCTGTCATTCCTGGCTGGAATACCCATGGAACAACAGTGACCGTGCCCTCGAGGTATTCCACAAGGCCCTTGAGTTACGGATCGGCTCGCTGTTGTTCGGCGAAGTCATCGGCGCTTAAGGTCCGCAAAAAGTAGTCATCATAGTCCTGCGGCGGTGGGTCAACGGGGGCATGGGACACGCAGTCGGCCTCGGAGTGCTTTTGTCCGCACTTGTAAACCACGGTTATGTCAAACTCCTAAAAGCCGCAGACTCCACCGTGCGAGGCGACCTGAAGGGTCCTTCAAGTTAGCTAGCCAACACAAGGCGTTGTGGTCGCTCACATCTTTAAAAATCGTGCGTAGAGGTAGGGGCGAAACTTGGATGTTGTCCAGATTATGGCAAGGCACTCCATTTGTTGTGGAATATTTGGCTTCCCGCCTTGGATAGCGACCGCCTAGCATAACTGATGATCATTTCGAGACAGTCATTCCTCTGCGCTAAGACTGCTCCAAGCCCTACGCTGCTTGCGTCGTTGTGGATTTCCGTGCCGGTGTATTCGTCGAAGTGCGCACGTATTGGTGGGGTCTGCAGGCGTCGTTTAAGTTCTTCAAATGCTTCCATTTGTGCTGTTTCCCACTTGAAATGCACGTCGGTTTTCGTGAGGTGAGTTCGCGGCTCGGCGATCCGTCCAAATTCCTCGACGAAACGCCTATAATAGGCGCACGAACCAAGAAATCGGCGTACGGCCTACTTATCGGTGGGTGGCGGGAAGGCAACGATGGCCGCTGTTTTCCGTGGGTCGGGGTGAACTCCAGACTTGCTAATAACGTGGCCCTAGAACAAGAGCTCCTCGAACGCAAAGCGGCGCTTTTCTGGCTTCAGGGCGTGTCTGGAACTCTTGATTGCTTGAAGTACAGCTTCAAGGCACCGTAGGTGCTCGTCAAAAGTTGAGGTAAATACAACGACGTCATCTAAGTACACGAGGCAAGTCTGCCACTTCAAGCCTGCTAGTACTGTATCCATAACACGTCAGAGCGTCGCAGAGGCCGAGCAAAGACCGAAGGGCATCACCTTGAACTCTAACAAGCCGTCTGGTGTTTAAAGGCAGTCTTTTCTCGGTCTCTGTCGTCGACTTCGATTTCACAGTAGCCGGTCTTGCGGTCCATTGACAACAAAAGTACTTCGTGTTGCGGAGTCGATCTAGGGTGTCGTTGATTCGTGGCAGGGGGGTGCACGTCCTTTTTTGCGACTTTGTTCAGGCGGCGATAATCGACATAGAAGCGTAGAGTTCAGTCCTTTTTCTTCACTAACACCACGGGTGACGCCCACGGACTCTTTGAAGGCTGGATGATGTCTCGTAGCATTTCGTCGACTTGTTTCTTGATAGCCTCGCGTCCTCCGTCCTAACAGTACGGGCTCTGACGCAGTGGCCTGGCACTTTCCTCTGTTATAATGCGGTGTTGTGCGAGTGGGGTCTGTCAAACTCTTGACAAACACTGAAAGCAGTCCCTGTATTGCAGGAGCGGGGTTTAGAGCTATTCTTGCTTATAGACTTCAGACTCTGCCCAGGCGGCGCTGCGAAAAACGCCGCCAGCAGCGCTTTCATCTCCGCCTTGGCCGTAACTGGGTAGCGTAAAGAGAGCTGTCCGCAAGCGAATGTGCACAGCCAACTATAGAGCTCTTTCGTTTGTGTTGAGGCGCGGTTTCCTGAAATTCATGGACCTGGAAAACTTCTTCCATCAATCCGCCCGCGCTTCTTCCATCAATCCACCCGCGCTTCAGAAAAGTAGGAAGGTCATCAAAGCGAACAGCGGGTACAATTTAAAAGATGTTTCAGTTGTTTCGGCGTGCTGCAAGTCGCAAGTGCAAGCGAACATCACATGACATCGAGTTCGAGGCAAGAACTCCGACGTGCCTTCTGTAGCGCCTAAATGCTTTAAATTTGGGCATATACATAATGGCAAAGCGATGAAGTACACAGACGAGCAATGTATGTTCTCTCTCCTGTGCAGCGCCGCGATGAGCGCCCGGGCCGCTGCCGTGAAACGGGTACGGTGACGTTTCTCCCGCTCAAGCTAACCATCTACCCGCTGCCTGGCTTCCACATATGGGTCCCTTTAGCGGGAGATGGGGAACTTTTTTTCCTTCATGAGGCATAGTTAGTAACAATAATTTTATGTCCCGAGAACAATAGCATAATTATCTAAATTTTGAGTCAGGCAAATGTAGGCATGTTTATATGGCATTCAACTTGGTTATTTTCGGCAACGTATTAATTCCCCGGTTGGTCAAGAAAGCCCGCGAAATGGCCGCCATCAGCCGCGAGTGAGACCACCGCATTGACTGCATTGTGCCATGCTCGGAAAACGCTAACAAGAGCTACGACACCTCGCCAGTGTCAGTAGTGCGCACACGGAGTGCGCCCCATCCTAATATGCAAACCAAACCACCTTCGAAGAAGAAACACCAAAAGGGAGCAAGCGAGCACCGCAAGGATGCGCGCTAGCATGAGAAAAGCGACGCGATTGGCCGAAAGTAGTTGAGGACATGAATTAGAATGTGTTTGAGCCTTTTCTTCAATGTAAAGTGTGTACAGCGGCTCAACACAAGTGTCTCCATGTATTATTATGAACACATATTCATTGCATTCATCTGTATATTTGTTGTTTCCGCCCACTTCTCTGTGTTCCCATTGTTATGTATGAAATGTGTGACTGACTATTCTGCTTAGGGTCCGCCGTGGTCGCCGCTCCGTAGAGTAGATGATTCCTAGAGTAGAGGAAGGGGGGTGATCGTACGAGAGCATAGGGGAGGGGACGCGAATGCGCTGTGGGGGTGTGGGACGCGGGAGCCACGTCGTAGAGTAGAGGATTCCTAGAGGAGAGAAAGGGGGTGAGCGTAGGAGAGAGAGGGGGGACGGGACGCGCATGCGCTGTGGTGGTGTGGGACGCGGGAAGGAGGGACGGACTAAGCCCCCCTCCAGACACATGCAAGCAATATTAAGGAATGGGGTCAACCTGGGCGACAGACACCACCTGCCTAGCTATTGCTAAGCAGCCTCTGTGCTCTCGGCCATGACTCTGATGACTGTGATAGGGTTGATGGCCTTCATATTACTACAGTGTTTTGGTTCGCATAATGGGTGCTTCCCTACTTCATGAAAGTGGCCGGACGCGAGACGGGGGACGCCGGACGGACATAGCCCCGAGCATAAGATGCTTCGCATCTAAAACTTCCCCATCTTCCGCTAAAGGGGAACCATGTGTGGATGCGAAGCAGCGGGGAGATGGTTAGCTTGAGCGGGAGAAACGTCGCCGCTCTCGTTTCACGGCAGCGGCCCGAGCGCTCATCGCGGCGCTGCGCAGGAGAGAGAATGAGGCGCGCGCGCTTCGTCATTTTCATACCACAGAACTACCGGGGCCCCTCCAGCGGAGTATGCAGCTGTCGCACCACCTTTCGTGCGCGCCGCTCCGTAGAAAATTCCTAGAGGAGAGAACGGGGGGGGGGGGGGGGGGCGTAGGAGAAGAGAGAGAGAGAGGGGGACGTGCATGCGCTGAGGGGGGTGTGGGACGCGGCAGCCGCTCCTTAGAGTAGAGAGGGGGGAGAGGACGCGCATGCGCTGTGGGGATGTGGGACGCGGGCGCTGCTCCGTAGAGTAGAGGATTCCTAGAGCAGAGAAAGGGGGTGAGCGTAGGAGAGGAGAGATGGGGGAGGAGACACGCGTGCGCTGTGGGGGGGGTGTGGGACGCGGGGGGCCGCTCCGTAGAGTAGAGGATTCCTAGACGGAAAGAAAGGAGTTGAGCGTAGGAGAGGAGAGAGAGGGGGGAGGGCACGCGCATGCGCTGTGGCGGTGTGGGATGCGGGAGCCGCTCCGTCGAGTAGAGGATTCGTAGAGGAGAGAGGGGGGAGAGGACGCGCATGCGCTGTGGTGATGTGGGACGTGGGCGCCGCTCCGTAGAGTAGAGGATTCCTAGAGTATAGAAAGGGGGGTGAGCGTAGAAAAGGAGAGATAGGTGGAGCGGACGCGCATGCGCTGTGGGGGGTGTGGGACACGGGCGCCGCTCTGTAGAGTAGATGATTCCTAGAGGAAAGAAAGGAGGTCAGCGTAGGAGAGCAGAGAGAGAGGGGGAGGGGACGCGCATGCGCTGTGGTGGTGTGGGACGCGGGAAGGAGGGACGGACTAAGCCTCCCCCCAAACACATGCAAGCAAGATCAAGGAATGTAGTCAACCTGGGCGACAGACACCACCTGCCTAGCAATTCGCTAAGCAGCCTCTCTGCGCTCGCGGCCATGACTCTTGTGGACTATGGTAGTGGTTGATGGCCTTATTTACTACAGTGTTCTGGTTCGCATAGTGGGTGCTTCCCTACTTGATGAAAGTGGCCGGACGCAGGACGCGGGAGGGAGGGACGGACATAGCCCCGAGCATAAGATGCTTCGCATCTAAAACGTTCGAACATGACGACACGACGGTTCCTGACTCAGTCTTTCCGTATCAGCTAGTGTCATAGCGTCTACATTTTGGTGCCGAAAACCCACGTGCGGACAAGCCTTCCTTCTACGCACGGCAAACATCACTGTACTCTCACTTCGCGTCGCGGGCGGTCAGGGCTCGACGGATCGTGGATGCGAGGATCGAGGTTGGTACTAGAACGTCAGCTAGCTGCTGTGTTCTCCCGATGGATCGACTCAAAGGCAAGCCATGTGCACAACGCGCGCAGAACACGAAGATTATTATTGGAAGCGCGAATCTTGCTCTACTCCGCTAACTTCGACATCGCGAAGCTCACAGCTGTAAAGCAGCGACTCACCGCTAGTAATAACGAGCTTTCTCAGATCAACGATCAATACGACCAGTACATTCCAACAGAAGATATCGAGCAGGAGTGCACTGCAACAGCTGAATATCAAGACGAAGCGGTGAGCATGCTTGCCGAGCTAAGTTGCCGAATCTCCCAGTTGGAACGAGCTCCCATGAGTGGGAACACAGAGGTAACGGCTTCCAGACACGGGGCTCCCGCAAGGTTTATGGCGCCCAGGTTGCCGCAGCTGCACATCCCAACGTACAAAGGTGACATCTCTCAGTGAACAGGCTTCTGGGAGCAATTCGAACAGCTGATTCATCTGAACAACGACCTGACGCCATCCACTAAGTTCTGCTACCTCAAGAGTTTTCTGTCTGGTGATACAAGTACATCTATACCGGGTTTACCCACGACTCAAACCTTGCTACGCCGATGCCGTTGCTATGCTGAAAGAAAGATGCGGTGATAAGACGATAATTATTAAGCACCATCTCACGGCTTTGAGAAATCTACCAAACGTGACATCAGCCAACGACTTCCGCGGTTTGCGAAAACTGTATGATGCCATGCACGCAACTGCATATTCGCTGCCTTGGAGCCCTCATCGTGCCGACTCGGAGATATTTGGCTATGCTCGTCGACATCTTGGGAGAGGCTCTACCGCGTGACATCAGTCTCTGCTTCGCTCGACAGAAACGGCACCGCGCCTTGACACTGCCCTCTGACGTACTTGCTGCCCAAGCCTCCCCGTCGGGTGCAGCCGCAGAGGCGTCAGCTGCGTCGGACGCTGAGCTGAACGACCTTTCGCTCTTCATGCGGGTGGAGCTCGAAAGCAGGCAACAGCACGCACTGCCACGTCAGAGACCTGCTCTGGACGATCGCTCGGACCGTAGAAATTGTGGCATCCAAACGGCATCAGTTTTGCACGCCTCGTCTGTCGCAAGTTTGACATGCTTCTTCTGCCGTACCGATCAGCATGGGACGCACAGTTGCAAAGCCGATATCCATCTTGCTGTCAAGAAAGAGCAGCTGAAGACAGACAGCCGGTGCTACCGCTGTACGTCAATAGGTCATCGAGCGAAGAATTGCCGAGTCGAGCTAACCTGCTGTTCCTGCCGCCGAAGACACGCTTCAAGCATGTGTGACCCCAAGTACCGGAGGGTTTCGCGACGACAAGAACCTCAGGAAGTGCCACAGCGCGCTTTTCTTCGAATGCTCTTTCTTCCTGCGATGACCCATCGGGCACCAACCAACCAACTAAGGACAACGCGGTCTACCTCCTGACATTTCGCGCCGACATAATCAACAACGAGAAGCGCAAGTGCATTAGGGGGAATTCTGGATGGTGGTAGCCCGAGGACTTTTAATAAGGAAGACAGGTCCGTTCAAGCTGCACCAACTAGACTTGCGTCGTGCTTCTTCTGGGGCGGGGCAGGATGTAGAAAACGTGATAATAAACGCAGCCAGCCAATGCAGGCAGAGAAGAAGACGAAATAGAAAAACGTTGGAACATGGTGACACGATGGTGTCTTAGCGGCTACACAGGATAACCAGCTAGTGTCTCAGCGTCTACACAGGATAACCGCTGGTAATTAAGGGTAACTGACTGGATTGCAAGAGAGGGGAACGCGTGAGGGGGAGATAACAAATTAGGTATGCAGTTAGGATTAGGAAGTTTGCAGGTACAACGTGTCAGCAGAAAGCACAAGACCGAGTTGATTGGCGGGACGTGGGAGAAGCCTTTGCCTTGCATTGGGCATAGTCACGTCGATGATGATGATGCCGATACCGGACAGTAGACGCTCCTGTGCCATTTCGCCTCCATCGAAGTGCGACCGCCACGGCCGGGATAAAACCGGTGACAGCAGCCGAGCGTCTTAACCGCCTTTAACACCGCCGCGGACTCGCGAATGGTATTGCTGTTGTGAAGTGACGTGTGATGTTGGTCAGTCAATCGGTGTGTATTTTAGAGTGCAGCTTTTAGCGCCCTTTCCTGCGTTGAGCGGCTCCGGCCTCGTCACAACTGGCAGAGTGAACGAGGACGAAGGAGAGCGAACGCGCAGCACTTTAGAGGATGAAAGCGGAGGTTAATGTGCGCGTATCAATTCCCCCCCCCCCCCCCCCATTATTTTCAGCAAAACGCTATACTTGTTAGTGCAAATGCATTATTACCTGCCCTAGTATCTGATACTGGAGCATTACTACAACCAATAACCTGAGAACTGGTAAAACCATATAGCGTTAACTACCGGAGCCCTGAAACGGTATCGTGAAAGCAACGAGCTACAAACATGTCCCGAATGAGAGTGATCAAACAATGAAGACTCAAGATCGTGGAAGAGAAAACATTCGGGCAGCTTGCTCTGGGGTGCAAGGTTGGACTAACGTCGGAGCATGTGGCCGACATGGCTTCAGTCGACGTATACACGCTCGAAGCTCGACTGAGTCGTTGCTTGGTTTGGCTAGGCATTGCAAAGCTTGGTTAACCCATTAAGGCCCAGTGCACTTTACAAAGTACACTTCCTTTTTCGGGAATAAAAAAATACACAACACAATATTCTGATCTTGCTCATGGGAATTTCGGACGCCAAAGGTTGAAGCAAGATAATCCTAACTTTGCATATTGACTCGGTTATATTTTTTCGGTTGAATGACTCATTAAATCTTTAGCAAAACAAGCGCCCGTCAAACGCACATGGTCAGTACTCCTTTTTAGAAATTTGTTTCAGATTTTGCTATCTATATGTTGAAAAAACGGATGGCTTGTTTTTCAGCAAGAACAAAATAATCCCTGCACAACGCGAGAAGTGTATAGAGTACTTGGTTTTGCATTTTTCACTGCGGTGTAATCAAATGTGCTTGTAATTTGTATAGTACAATGGGACTTCGTGGAAGCGCACATGTGCCAATTGTTGTGCGTTGCCTCAGAGATTGAGCCAGCTATTTTCTTTAGAAGAATGCCGTTTTTTTGGTTATCTGAGACTCACGAGGCTGCGACAGATGCCTCTGTGAATATACAAGAGCCCGTTGATGTTTTCATTGTCGCTGCTGACCCTAACATAGAAACTTGGGAGGAGGAGGAGGCCAATGACGATGGTACGAATGGATGATCTCTGCCAACAATAAAAAACGTGGAACGAAAGAAACACGGAGAATAAAGTTTCTGCTTTGATCCAGCAAACAATTTCGTTTCGTAAAAGCCAAACGAAAAAGCATAGTTGCTATGCTGACGGAACGACAACGCAGTAATTTCTATGCTCTGTAAAAGAGGTGGCCATCCACTGAAAAAAAAATAAAAAAGACGTAGTGCCATTGCCAACCCTCTTCAACGGCTGTAATAATGGCATGAAAGGGGCTGGGCTCTAGGATCATGCTGTGAATAACTACAGATATTTCATCCGTGAGAAAAAGTGGTACCAGCCTCTATTTACCAAGATGATAGAAATGGCCGCAGACAACGCATACAGGGTCTGCTACTGCACTGAAGTTTTCAGCAGACACTCTACGCGTTGAATATTGTCCTTTAGTCGCATAAGAGCAAGACACTCACTGGGGCCTTGTTGTACCCCACAGAAGTATCAAGAGCTTGTTCTGCGGGACGCGAGCGCGGCTGGAAATCAGCACAGAGAAGCGAGTAGTGCGTCCCAGAAGGACAAACAACAACTAACTTTATTTCAGCGACTGATGCAGCCACTACGGCTCGGTGGCGCACCCTCACACCACTTCCCTTTCCCGCACGCAACGTGATATTTCACCGCAAAGATGGGAAAGAGTGTCTGTCTGCTGCTGCGCGACCATGAGGCCCCCCACATCACTTCCCCTCCTAGTGAGTTAAGGAACGTTCATAGGACGATTCACATTGTTCACAAATCCATACGAAGGGGCGCCTTGGAGACCCGTCCACTGCGTGTCTGGGTCTTGGCGTGTTTCGAACGGCACTGCCTTGGAGGGTGGAGTCACAGGTGACGGCACATGTGAAACGGTGTCTGCATCTGCAATGTGCGCTGGTTTCATCGATCTAGTGAGACGACTTTTGACGACCACGCACGTGGATAGTGAACTGCTTTTCACCTCGACGTAGCACTCTGAAAAGTTCGGTCGTAGGGTGGTTGGAGTGGCCGATGAACTTCGCCATGGCGCACAAACACGTGTGTGCACGAAGCAAGTTTTGATGGTATGTGCACCGCGCGTGGCGCTGCCCGTCGCGGCGGCGTAGTTCGAAGTTTTGTCATTATGTCTCGGAGCCTAAGTGCGTAGGCTGCGGTGGCTGTACAACCGTCTTGCTGCGGACTGCCCGTTAAAAAATTCTCCTGGAAGGCGCAGTGTCGTTCCGTAGACCAGTTCGGTCGAGCTGAAACCAATGTCTGCCTTGACAGCTGCCCGGATTCCTGAGAGAATGAGTGGCAGTGCCTCTATCCAGCTGTGCTCTTCCGCTGCGGCGAGCGCAGACTTGAGCTGGCGGTGGAAACGCTCTACCATGCTGTTGCTGATCGGGTGGTAGGCGGTTGTTCGAATGCGAGAAGCACCAACAAAACGTGTAATGCTGGCAAACAGTGATGATTCGAACTGCCTTCCACGGTGCGTTGTAATTATGGATGGTGCCCCGAAACGAGCAACCCAGTGGTGCAGGAAGGCGCGGGCAACCGTGCCAGCAGTGATATCCGTTATAGGTATGGCCTCTGCCCAGCGCGTGAATCTGTCTATGCACGTCAGTAAATAGGCATGCTCCTGGCAAGGCGGCAGAGGTCCGACAATGTCGAGGTGTACGTGGTCGAAGCGCGCGTCTGGAGGCGCAAACTCTGCCAACGGGGTCACAGTATGTCGATGAACTTTGGCCCGCTGGCACGGTAGGCATGCTCTTGCCCAGCAACGCACGTCTCGATTAATGCCTGGCCAGATGAACCTTGCTGTGAGCATCTTTTGCGTAGCTTTGATTCCAGGATGCGGTAACTTCTGAACAGAAAGAAAAATGCGGCGACGTAAATTGGCAGGTACGATTGGCGGTGGCTTGCCTGTGGAGGTGTCGCTGCAAATCTGGTCACCTTATCCCGGAATCTGCATCCACTGTAGCTTGACAGCTGTTTTCGTTGTTAGGAGGCTTGTTAGCTCTTCGTCTTCCTTTTGGGCTGCCGCCAGCGCGTCGACGTTAACTCCTCCTAGATCGCCGATGGCATTTATAGCGCTCCGCGATAGGGCGTCGGCAACGACGTTGCCACTCCCTTTGACGTGGCGGATGTCTGTCGTGAACTCGGAGATGTATGCCAGTTGGCGAAGTTCTCAGGCCGTGTGTGTGCCACCGTCCGAACGCATAGAGCGAAGAGCATAGGTCAAAGGCTTATGGTCGGTTAAGATGAAGAACTCGACGCCTTCCAAGAAATGCCGGAAGTTGCGTATACTTGTGTATACTGCTAGTAGTTCGCGCCCGAAGGTGCTGTAGCGGCGCTCAGTGGGTGTCAGCTTCCTCGAGAAGAATGCAGTTGGTTTTCGGGGGCGGGACCCTGCGAATGAATGTTGCCTTCAACGCCTCGTAGACGTTGTCTTCTGGTGGGGAAAGCAGCAGATCTCGAATTTCGGTAGCGGTTGATGGCGGCAGACTGCTCACCACGTAATGGTATTTCGTGGAATCTGCCGTGATGCGACGTGCAGCAAATAGTGACTCTACCTGAATGAACCATAGTGCCGGACCCGCAGTCCAAAAGGGGAGGCAGTTTGACGTGGACGCTGGAGAGTGTCGGTGTGTCGGTGCCTTGAGGGGGGTTTATAGCTTTTGCTGCTCGTCCGGGTCACCAATGTTGTGCGGGACGCGAGCGCGGCTGGAAATCAGCACACAGAAGCGAGTAGTGCGTCCCAGAAGGACAAACAACAACTAACTTTATTTCAGCGACTGATGCAGCCACTACGGCTCGGTCGCGCACCCTCCACACCACTTCCCTTTCCCGCACGCAACGTGATAACATTTCACCGCAAGGATGGGAAAGGGTGCCTGTCTGCTGCTGCGCGACCATGAGGCCGCCACAAGCTCTCTAGCGTCCGCTGTGCTTGCTATTACACTCTATCTATACGGACATTTTCACAAGCTTGGAAAACAATTCAGGAATGCCACAATACATTGAAATGGTGTTGCAAGAAGCTGACGTTACGCTTTCCATAAAGCGCTGGTGCTTCAATAAGTTGCATGTGCCAACATGACTTCGGTATTCGTTTGGCAAGATCTCAGCGTAGTCTGCATTCTTGCATCGCACCAGAACATCACACCATCACGCCTATTGGTATGTCGAGGGCCCAGCTTACTTTCTGAAGTACAGTATCATAACCTTTCCAAAAATTCATGAAACTATGAAAATTTGCACGTGTTGTTGCCTATTCCATTTAATTAAATATGCGAAATCCCAATAAAATCCAACCTGTACTTCTTTCGTGGGCCTTAATGAGTTAAGGGGCGCGTAGAACTATAGTGCTTGGGAAAGTGTCCTCGTGGCTACGTCAACTAAACAAATAATTAATCAATTATTAAATAGCAGTCTGCTAATTATCATGTTACTACTTATTACGCACCTAGATATCCGTAATTTAATTAACATGATGTTAATGAGCAAGTTCTTAATTACCGAGATTGTAATTAGCTAGGCAATCGTTAGGCTGCCGTTCATTAGCACAGTATCGATCAGTAAAGTCATAGTTAACATGTTCCTAAACAGCCATGCCTTCATTAGGAATGTCTTATTTAACAGTCAGCCTTAGCTAGCCTACTTAGGAAGGTCTTAAGAATGTGAAAAAGATGACGCAAAGCGTGCGCGCCGGCCGAGCAGCGCGCTACATGGTAGCATGGTATAGCTGTTGTTTAAGCGCACTCCAACGAAGACAAAAGACGAGAAAGGAACACAATACAAGCGCTTACTCGCAGCTAAAAGATATATTGAAGAGGGAAGAATATAAATACACCAAACAAGAGATCAACGAATGCATGTCAAGGCAAAAGGACAACCATGGCAAAACGTGAAGGGTCAGTTAACTAAGGCAGCTAGACTATCATGAAACATTATCGAGAAAGGCAAACTCCTTTTCATGTAGGAACACCGAAGGTTGGCTGACGCACTGATCTGCTCTTTTTCTTATATGAAATGCTTCAGTCATCTCACGAGCTGGTTGATTGTTACCACGAAAAACAATTTCAGTGTCATGAAAAACAGGATAGCAGCCGAACTTCCTGCAATGAGCCGCCAGATGCGATGCTCCTGAAGATTTCAAAGATGAATCGTGCTCTCTAAGACGAACATGGTGCAGCGTCCCGACTGGCCAATGTATACTTTACCACAACTAAACGGGATCATGTAAACGATGCCCATCGCGCAGTCCACAAACCTTTTGCTGTGTTTTATGCGACATTGAGGAAGTTCTCTGCGCATGCGCGAACAAATCGACTGCAGATTATTTTTAGCTGAGAAAAGCACATCGACTTTGTACCTATTACCGAGTTGCTTTAGTTCATGCGATGTCCTATGAAGATAAGGAATTACTGCTATCCTCTTACTTTTTCTACTCTCACCACGACAGCCTAACTGATTCCCATCGAATTTTAGTTTCTTAATCATGTTGTTACATACGGACGTCATGGCATCATTAGGACACCCTGCTTGTTCTAGTTTACTGACTTGATTGTCAAAACTCATTTTAATTTTGTGTTGGCAGGAATTTTTCAGAGCAAAACCCAAACTCGTGTTAACGATACTCCTTTTGACCAGCTTTGAGTGGCTCGACGTGTAATTAAGTATAGGTTAAAGGAGTATCGTTAACACGAGTTACTTAAACCCATTAGGTACCAGCGTGACAATATGGTCACGCAAATCCCGACGAAGCCTTTCAATTTATACAGGTTTAAAACCCCGCCTAAATCACGGCAATACGCCTTGTGATAGCTCAGGGTGCTCCTTACGGACACCATGTGGTAGAAGCTTTATTTGTTTATTGGGGAGCTGCTAAAACATGCGCCAAATAGTGGTTCTACACATCGGCGCGTCGGCATGGAACGCTTTGTAGTATTATTTTTTGCAATAGCGTGATGCACATGTCCCTTTAGAGTACGTACACTGTGCAATCTCCGGTGAAAATTTGAAGTAGATTAACCAAAGTCTTGCCTCGCGAACAAGCGTTTTTGTTTTACGTGTTAAGTTATGGCTTACGGTAGGCCTTTAGGCTCCGTATTTTGGTTAAGTTCGTTCCTTCGTTTTACACTGCTTGTAGGGTGATTTCACTACACTTAAAGTAAACCTGGGCATACAATTCATTGTATTCCCAGGTGTACTTTAAATTATAGAGCCAGAATACTCGAAGAGGACGATAAAGTTGTGTCGGCTATCTACATTGAGCTATCGGCGGCTACCACCTATTCAGACGAAGATTTCGCAAATAAGAATTCTGGTAGTCTCATAGACAACCTAAGTATATTATATAATTACTGTTGGGATTTAACGTCCCAAAACTACGACATGATTATGAGGGATGCCGTAGTGGAGGGCTCCGAAAATTTCGACCACCTGGGGTTCCGTGCACCGAAGTCGCAGACAACCTAACGAGTGCGCAGCTTAGAGCAGGTGCTAAAACTGTGCTTGCTGACGGCCGTCGCATCGGTGATGAAGACGAAGCAGAGTATGAAGAACAAGGCGATGGATCACCAAATATCTGCTTAGGTACTTAGAAGTACACGTTGCTGGGCTAGCCGGTTCATATTCAGATTGAAGCCACAGATGTGGCTGTTTCGCGCAAAGAATTAACGTGGGAAGGGGTCAAGGGGAGCGCAAACTTTCGACTGTTTATTCCAAGCTTAATGCATCGCAATATATAGGCATAGGCATGCGCGGAAAGGAAGTCACACAACGATCACGTAACGCTCTGTGCGGCGCAATACATAGGTACAGACATGCGCAGAAGGAAAGGCACTGATCGATCGGATGACATCTTAATCACACCCTGCGATCCAAGTACATGTTCTCTGCCTGCGAAAGGAACAATGAAGTGTCACTGATGCAAAATGAACCCCGTGCTTTTATATGAAATGCTTCTAACAGTTCTCGCGCAGTGGTGTCCCTGCTTCTCCCCAGAATCTGAATCTTATTCAGGTACGGCTCACATTTGTGTGAATTGCAGTGGGCCGGCAAATGTGCCCCATCCTTACCTTTTAGCGAGAGCTCGTGTTCCCGCGCACGCTCATTCACGCACCTTCCCGTCTGGCCGACATACGTCTTGCCACAGGATAGCGGAAATTCGTAAACAACACCGGTGGCACATTTTGTGTACGAGTTCGCGTGCTTCTTGCCACAGCCACTTTTTTTGTTCCCATCATTTAGAATACGTGGGCAAAGCTGAGATAGCTTCCGTGGCGCGGAAAAAACAATAGGCACGCCGTGCCTATTAGCAACCTTCTTGAGGTTGTGTGAAACCCGGTGCATATAGGGTACGACCTCAGGTCGCACCGTTCTCCGCTCTTGCTCAACCCCAGTACTGTAGTGTTCACACTTGAACTTCTGGAGGAGCGACTCGGCGACGGCGTTAAGGAGCGTGCGAGGGAAACCAGTCAAGGTCAACCGATCCAATTGGTTTTGAAAACCCTTCTGCATGACGTGTGAGCACGACCTTGCAAGCGCAGACTCTAGACAGTGTTTTGCTATTGCCCTTTTCACAGTCTTGGAGTGCGCCGACTCATACGGCAGCAATTCTTTTTTAGATCTGGGCGAATAAAGCCAACAGGCGTGGCGCTCCTGCAGGGTGATGCTCAAATCCAGAAACTGCAAGGATCCACAGTTCGGCAACTCGTGTGTGAACACCAATCCCTTCCCGAGACGGCAAAAGGCCGCTAAAACATCGTTAACAATGGGCTGATATGAAGAGGTGGTTAATTGCTTTAAAATAATCAAAAAAATCGTCAACATACCTAAAAACTTTCAAAACCTCCCCCCCCGTTAAAATGTTGGTGCAAGGCACGGTCAATAGAACATAAAAACAAATTACACAGTACTGGAGCGACACAAGAGCCTATGCAAATGCCTTGTCTTTGGATATAAAAATCTCCATTAAAATTGATGAAGGTAACTTTAACATAAAACTCGAGAAGGGACATAAAAGCTTCTACAGCCATGCCCGCGGCATTCTGGAAGGCAACAACACCACTCTCATCTATGCAACCTTTAACACACGCAAACAATTCATCGTGCGGCACAGAATAAAACAGATCCTCAACATCAATCGAGAATAAGTACCCTATCGAAGGATTCGTGGAAAGAAAGCGGGTAACACACGAGGCATTCTCAGTCCGAAACGGGTCTTTGAAATGAGATGAGCCTTGCACGACAGGTTGAGTCAGCGATGCGATTTACGAGGGAGTTTACACTCAAATCTGGGTTGTCAAAGTTGAGATAAGGGCCCACTGTAGAAGAAATGTAATCTAGAAGTACACGTTGCTGGGCTAGTCGGTTCATATTCAGATTGAAGCCACAGATGTGGCTGTTTCGCGCAAAGAATTAACGTGGGAAGGGGTCAAGGGGAGCGCAAACTTTCGACTGTTTATTCCAAGCTTAATGCATCGCAATATATAGGCATAGGCATGCGCGGAAAGGAAGTCACACAACGATCACGTCGCATCGCTGACTCAACCTGTCGTGCAAGGCTCATCTCATTCTGTCTGCGGAAAGGCCATATTCCAGAAGATGTGAGTGCCCTGTTCGGGGATGTCACACCTTCATTTGGTCATGTCAAGCGTGTGTGCAAAATTCTAAAGTCTGAACTGTGGCGTCAATGCGCTTATTTCTTGACCTGCTTCGATCACTAGTATTTAGTTTGGATCCGGAGTTGGCTGGCAATGAAGAAATTTCGCGAAGCCAAGCGTTCAGCAGCCCACATCACTGAGGCAAAGTGGAACCAAGTGCTAAGGAATGCCCGACGGTTCATTGCCAAGAAGCCTGCTTGTACGGACCGAGAAGGCCTGGTTGTGCTGGGAAACGTTCACATTCCAGAAATTATACGCAGTGTGCTCAACAAAGGTCCGAAATTCAGTCACGAACCATCTCTGCCGGCTCACGAATTGCTGGCATTGAACAGACGAGTAGCTGGAAAAGCCGATGCAGAAGCTAAGGACCGTTGCATACAAGAGGGCGTGGAAGTTCTGGCCAAAATGGGGGAAGAACCCTCCAGATCACGTCACAAGGACCCTACGGCAGCTGTCGTGTCATATTTCAAGCGCAACAATCTTTGCCTGCTTCAAGCAGACAAAAGCGGTGGCTTTGTGGCAATGGATGCGGATTCATACAGCTTCAAGGCAGGAAAGGCGGTCGACAAGAACTTCATCAAGATAAAAGCTGGTGAAACAAGAGTGAAAAGCAAGGCGGTGGCTCTTTGTAAGGACTTGGATCTTGCTAAACTTGCCCGGTCTGTTGCAACTAGCAAGAACAACGCCCTTTCGGTTTTTTTCACCGCCAAAACGCATAAACCGGACGTTCCTTTCAGGACAATTGTGAGTGAACGAGGCACCTGGCAAAACGTGATTAGTCGTTTTTTAATGAAACAGTTAAACTTGGTTGCTGCGAAAGACCCGTTTCGGACTGAGAATGCCTCGTGTGTTACCCGCTTTCTTTCCACGAATCCTTCGATAGGGTACTTATTCTCGATTGATGTTGAGGATCTGTTTTATTCTGTGCCGCACGATGAATTGTTTGCGTGTGTTAAAGGTTGCATAGATGAGAGTGGTGTTGTTGCCTTCCAGAATGCCGCGGGCATGGCTGTAGAAGCTTTTATGTCCCTTCTCGAGTTTTATGTTAAAGTTACCTTCATCAATTTTAATGGAGATTTTTTATATCCAAAGACAAGGCATTTGCATAGGCTCTTGTGTCGCTCCAGTACTGTGTAATTTGTTTTTATGTTCTATTGACCGTGCCTTGCACCAACATTTTAACGGGGGGGGGAGGTTTTGAAAGTTTTTAGGTATGTTGACGATTTTTTTGATTATTTTAAAGCAATTAACCACCTCTTCATATCAGCCCATTGTTAACGATGTTTTAGCGGCCTTTTGCCGTCTCGGGAAGGGATTGGTGTTCACACACGAGTTGCCGAACTGTGGATCCTTGCAGTTTCTGGATTTGAGCATCACCCTGCAGGAGCGCCACGCCTGTTGGCTTTATTCGCCCAGATCTAAAAAAGAATTGCTGCCGTATGAGTCGGCGCACTCCAAGACTGTGAAAAGGGCAATAGCAAAACACTGTCTAGAGTCTGCGCTTGCAAGGTCGTGCTCACACGTCATGCAGAAGGGTTTTCAAAACCAATTGGATCGGTTGACCTTGGCTGGTTTCCCTCGCACGCTCCTTAACGCCGTCGCCGAGTCGCTCCTCCAGAAGTTCAAGTGTGAACACTACAGTACTGGGGTTGAGCAAGAGCGGAGAACGGTGCGACCTGAGGTCGTACCCTATATGCACCGGGTTTCACACAACCTCAAGAAGGTTGCTAATAGGCACGGCGTGCCTATTGTTTTTTCCGCGCCACGGAAGCTATCTCAGCTTTGCCCACGTATTCTAAATGATGGGAACAAAAAAAGTGGCTGTGGCAAGAAGCACGCGAACTCGTACACAAAATGTGCCACCGGTGTTGTTTACGAATTTCCGCTATCCTGTGGCAAGACGTATGTCGGCCAGACGGGAAGGTGCGTGAATGAGCGTGCGCGGGAACACGAGCTCTCGCTAAAAGGTAAGGATGGGGCACATTTGCCGGCCCACTGCAATTCACACAAATGTGAGCCGTACCTGAATAAGATTCAGATTCTGGGGAGAAGCAGGGACACCACTGCGCGAGAACTGTTAGAAGCATTTCATATAAAAGCACGGGGTTCATTTTGCATCAGTGACACTTCATTGTTCCTTTCGCAGGCAGAGAACATGTACTTGGATCGCAGGGTGTGATTAAGATGTCATCCGATCGATCAGTGCCTTTCCTTCTGCGCATGTCTGTACCTATGTATTGCGCCGCACAGAGCGTTACGTGATCGTTGTGTGACTTCCTTTCCGCGCATGCCTATGCCTATATATTGCGATGCATTAAGCTTGGAATAAACAGTCGAAAGTTTGCGCTCCCCTTGACCCCTTCCACGTTAATTCTTTGCGCGAAACAGCCACGTCTGTGGCTTCAATCTGGATTAGGTACTTAGGTGTAGGAGATGAAAGCCCTTACGCGGAGTTATCTTCAAGCGCACAGAAGATCCAAATGCCTCGCCCTAGTGCCGTTACTCCATATAACTGCCTCACTGGAGGCACTGACTAGATGAATGCGAGTGTAGATGCCTACCGGATTTCAGTTCGTCGCAGGAAATCGTGGAGAACGATATTCAGTTTGCGACGTAGCCATAAGCAACGCGCGGTCCTCACGCGCAGCACATCATCTAACGTCACTCAACTGAATTCCGGACGCAAATTCCTCAAAGCTAGATAACAAGATGGGATAACAAACCAAAAGGAACTGCCCGTCGAAGAATATCGACGCTTGTTTACAGTGCCCTTTGTGGTCCACATTTTGAATGACCAAACAGTCCACTTCTCTGAGCTGTGCCTAACGGCAACAGGCGCAAGTGCGCTAGAGACAACCGCAACAGCACGGTGACCACACAATGCAATAAATGCGACGTCGGCATGGGCATTGCGTGCCTCACGTCAGTTTACAATGAGTGCCCAACAAATCTCTGATTTTTTTTCTGCGATGTGTGAAGCCCTGAAACAAAATTCGTCACTTCGTTATTTTTGCGGAAGCCTAGGGGCCTATCGTGACCATATGGTCACGTGCTATATTTGGTAAACTAAAAGCTCGCTCACGATGCAATTTTCAGTGTGATCTATACAGATGTAGGTACGATAAAAAACCACATCTGCTTTCACAAGACTCATAAATAAAAATCACCGCCATATCCACAAAATGAATGATGTTACAGGAGCTTGCTCGGAGATGATCGGGTAGCCCGCGAATCCTCCTTACACATCTCCGACCGTCAGATATAGACGTGACAACGTTGTTATATATACATTACATGCGGCGCTCGTGCGGCGAGCCCACCGTGCTGCTTCCTTGGCTACTGCGGTGTTAATGCGGCTGAGCGGTAACGAAGAGTGTTTACTGCGTGAGCTCCCGGCGAAGAGAAAGGAAGCGCACGTGCCGAGGGTGGTGTGCGTCGCCTTGAGCGGCGCCGCCATCTAGTGAGCATTTTTGAAATCACCGGAAAGCCGGCGCCTTGAGCATGCCTGGAGCGGAGAAGTGTACACGCCAACGCCGCCGGACAAGGCGCGAGCTTAAGGAGCAAGCTCCCAAAAAAGAAACCGGTCCCTAATGGGTTAAGCATCGCCTCTGTTAAAACCTGCTAGTCATCCTATTTCTTACACATGATGTTGAAAAAAATCTTCAGGCTTTATTCCGGTGTATGTAAAAATAGAGCAGCCAAAATATTATGACACAAATGACAACTACGGCTGGAAATATTCCCCAAAGAACGCACAGTTTCGCCACTAGGGCGAAGCAATGAATACGATAGCAAGAAATCAGACTATCACACGAAGAACGACAAGCCGCCGGATACTTGCAGCGCGCCGCTGCAGCACAAAAAAGGACACTCGAAAGCAACGCATAGGTATACACAGGAGAAGCGTGAACTACCAACTGTCACAGTTATTAAGTCTTTGTATTTGAGGAACGCGCTGCAAATATCCACAATGCAGAAGCCGACGATGTTTGATATTTCTTTTTCTTTTAAACTGTGGCATGCGGAATGACCCATCTGCGTCTCCCACCACGCGGTGGCGTCTGACGCCAAGTGTGCCGAAGCCCCTTATTATAGAAAGTAGCGACACCTACCTCCATGTCCTCTCTCAACAG
Organism: Rhipicephalus appendiculatus; assembly: GCA_030522465.1. Classification (NCBI taxonomy): domain Eukaryota; kingdom Metazoa; phylum Arthropoda; class Arachnida; order Ixodida; family Ixodidae; genus Rhipicephalus; species Rhipicephalus appendiculatus. The sequence continues at coordinate 63,400 of JALIZH010022296.1, forward strand.
ACAGACCCTCCTCCTCCAGGAGGCCGAGCCTTCTCTATATCCTGTCCCAAACGGCCGCAGTGCGGGTGCCGGCCGCCGACCCTAAACCCGGCTCTCGCCACCTTCCTCTCAAGGATGCTATGTCACGCTGATAACACGCGCGATGTTCGTGACCTTTCCCGGGCGACGGTCCTAGAGGCGGGAGAGGAGGACACGCGGCGCGGCTGCTCGGTTAAAAGAAAGATGGTACATTCCAAAAAAAAAAAATGCCCCCCACCTCCCCGAAGGGAATCGTGAGGAAATGCGAATGCATTTCTTGCGCCGAGAGATTTCGCCTTCACCGACTTCTGTCATCGCCTTGAGAGGCGCCCAGCCAGCGAACGGTCGAGAGTGAGGCGCGAGCGGACGGGAGAGTGGGGCGCAGGGAGGAGAGAGAGCGAACGGCGAGAGAAGGAGCGGCGAAGCACTGCACCTACCCTCTCCTACACTCTCTCGCACCACATGCTCCGGTTGCTAGGGGCGAGGATAAGCGCGCGCGCCCGCAGCTGTTTCTATGGGAGAGAGAGTGAGAGCGGAGAGATAACACCTGCCGGCGCGCGGACGCCGCCGCGGACAACGCCGGATGCCTGACATAGCCCGACTATATCCAGGGACTTTGAGTGTGCCCGGTGTTCTTTTTTTTTAGATGCGAAGCATCTTATGCTCGTGGCTGTGTCCGTCCTGCATCCCTCCCGCGTCCGGCCACTTTCATGAAGTAGGGAAGCACCCATTATGCGAACCAGAACACTGTAGTAATATGAAGGTCCGTCAACCACTACCACAGTCATCAGAGTCATGGCCGAGAGCACGAAGAGGCTGCTTAGCAATGGCTAGGCAGGTGGTGTCTGTCGCCCAGGTTGATCCCATTCCTGGATCTTGCTTGCATGTGTTTGGAGGGGGCTTTGTCCGTCCCTCGTTCCCGCGTCCCACACCACCACAGCGCATGCGCGTCCCCTCCCCCTTCTCTCTCCTCTCCTACGCTCACCCCTCTCTCTACTCTAGGAATCATCTATTCTACGGAGCGGCGGCCGCGTTCCACATCCCCACAGCACGTCCTCTCCCCCCTCTCTCCTCTAGGAATCCTCTACTCTACGGAGCGGCTCCCGCGTCCCACACCCCCCACAGCGCATGCACGTCCCGTCCCCTCTGTCTCCTCTCCTGCACCCCCCCCCCCCCCCGTTCTCTCCTCTAGGAATCCTCTACGGAGCGGCGCGCACGACAGTTGGTGCGACAGCTGCACACTCCTCTGGGGGGCGCCACGGTAGTTCCGCGGTATGAAAATGACGGAGCGCGCGCACCTCATTCTCTCTCCTGTGCAGCGCCGCAATAAGCGCCCGGACCACTGCCGTGAAACGAGAGCGGCGACGTTCCTCCCGCTCAAGCTAATTATCTCCCCCGCTGCTTCGCATCCACACAGGGTTCCCTTTAGCGGGAGATGGGGAATTTTTAGATGCGAAGCATCTTACGCTCGGGGCTCTGTCTCTCCCGCGTCCCCCGTCCGCCGTCCCCCCGTCCCGCGTCCGGCCACTTTCATGAAGTAGGGAAGCGCCCATTATGCGAACCAGAACACTGTAGTAATATGAAGGCCGTCAACCCTAACACAGTCATCAGAGTCATGGCCAAGAACACAAAGAGGCTGCTTAGCAATGGCTAGGCAGGTGGTGTCTGTCGCCCAGGTTGACCCCATTCCTTGAGTCATGGCCGAGAGCACAGAGAGGCTGCTAAGCAGTGGCTAGGCAGGTGGTGTCTGTCGCCCAGGTTGACCCCATTCCTTAATCTTGCTTGCATGTGTTTGGAGGGGGCTTAGTCCGTCCCGCGTCCCACACCACCACAGCGCATGCGCGTGCCGTCCCCCCTGTCTCTCCTACGCTCACCCCCCTTTCTCGCCTCTAGGAATCGTCTACTCTACGGAGCGCCCCCGCGTCCTCTCCCCCCTCTCTCCTCTAGGAATACTCTACTCTACGGAGCGGCTCCGGCGTCCCACATCCCCAGAGCGCATGCGCGTCCTCTCCCCCTCTCTCCTCTTGGAATCCTCTACTCTACGGAGCGGCTCCCGCGTCCCACACCCCCACAGCGCATGCACGTCCCCTCTCTCTCCTCTCCAACGGTCGCCCCCCGTCCTTTCCTCTAGGAATCCTCTACGGAACGACAGGTGGTGTGACAGCTGCATACTCCGCTGGGGGGCGCCACGGTAGTTCCGCGGTATGAAAATGACGGAGCGCGCGCGCCTTATTCTCTCTCCTGCGCAGCGCCGCGATGAGCGCCCGGACCACTGCCGTGAAATGAGAGCGGCGACTTTCCTCCCGCTCAAGCTAATTATCTCACCGCTGCTTCGCATCCACACATGGTTCCCTTTAGCGGGAGATGCGTAAGTTTTTTTTCTACATCATGAGTGGGTACAGAAGGGGGGCACTTTTTTACGTGCGCGTCTCAAGGGCAGTTTTCGCATTGAATGAAAATGCCGGAGCGTTGCGTGATCGAAACACGCTCAAGCTCCTCCGAGATTTGCGTACCGCGAACGGTGAATGGTGCAAATGAATCACTCGCTGTTATATCGCCAGCACAAGCATGGCGTGTGGCTGTGCAAAACATTGCATAAATATTTATGCGACGTTGTTCTTCCAGTTCCACTGTAGCGCTCTCAGTACTGCGGTGGAACATGGAGCACAGAGTTGAAGCGCGTTAAAATCATGTCTGTGCGTACGGGGGGTCAAAACATTCCCCTTGAAGCTTCATGCTAATGTCTTGCCAGTTAGGACGAGGTTGTCTAACAAAGGGTTATTCGTTCCGTGGGGTGATCACTGCTGTTTTGAGTCGGAAGCCGAGAACAGTTTTTCTTGATTGCTAGGACGGGGTGTTCTTCTGGGATGTCCTACAAAAGGCATTAAAGAAATATTTCCCGCCGGACGCACAGGGAATAAGGTATCTGGCCATTGAAAACGAGGATGAATTTCCATGTGAGATCATCATGTTATTCCCTCTGCATAGTATTAAGGCGAAAGCCTTTAATGTCTCATGCTCACGTCTGTCCGGTGTCCGTCCGTCCGTCCGGATGTCCGTCTGTCCGTCCGTCCGGATGTCCGTCTGTCCGTCCGTCCGTCCGGATGTCCGTCTGTCCGTCCGGATGTCTGTCCATCCGTCCGGATGTCCGTCCGTCCGGATGTCCGACCGTCCGTCCGTCCGGATGTCCGTCTGTCCGTCCATCCGGATGTCCGTCCGCCCGGATGTCCGTCTGTCCGTCCGGATGTCCGTCCATCCGGATGTCCGTCCGTCCGTCCGTCTGTCCGTCCGTCCGGTGCCCGTCCGTCTGTCCGGTGTCCGTCCGTCCGGATGTCCGTCTGTCCGTCCGTCCGTCCGTCCGTCTGTCTTTCCATCCGTCTTTCCGTCAGTGGAATGGCCACACGCTTTCGCCGAACACACTTTGGAATGTACAAAGTGTCCTTCAATTTTTTTGGAGGTCGCGCATGGCTACACGTCATGCTGCTGTCGATGCTCGCCGAGCCACAGAATACTTTCGAAAGTCCTTTACTTCGTTTCAGGAATTACAAAAAATGCAAAAGGATATGCCTGATCGGGTACCTGGCATGGTATCACAATTGTATATGAAAAAAATTGCAGACAAGTTGTACTGTTGAAAATTAAAGCACTGCAACAAAGAAAAAAAATGGCGCGTGTCTGTGTTGGATAGCGCAGCGGGCGGCGGAGCGAGGGGTCGCTGGTTCAAATCCTCAATCAGGTGCCTTGGAATTTTTTTCTTTGTCTATTTTTAGGTATATAAGTACATATACATATCCGGGACTTGACGGCTACGGCGACGGCAAAAATCAGCCGAGAGTATCCATATAATTGCTATCGCAATATTGAAATTGTGATGAGCGAACTAGTGTGAGTCAGAATGAATGTGCAGTAATACAATGGTCGCTTGACATTCGTCAACAATAATAATAGTTCCAGAACAATGTAAGTGCTCTAGTACTCTGAGCAGTGTATTTGCAGCAAAAATATTTTAAAAAATCTGGAACAAGTGCAGAGAAGACAAGGCTTTTCTTTATCAGAACGATGTTTTCACTAACTTTCGCGACAAGGAACGTCTAGCCCAGACGCATCCATGTCCAACCAGAAAATAACCGGAGCGCTTAGCTTTTAATGCTAATAACTTGTTTCATTTAAAATGAAGCAGATGAAATTGTCTGTAACACGGTAGCCAATACAACATATGGCCCAAAAAGACAAGACGAAGCTCGCTATCGCAATAGCGCAATTTATTCATAGAACAATATTGCTAGATTATAGCGTGTAGGAAAGATGGACGTTACCTATGTACGTAAAACGGTTAAAATATGACAATTACAGGCGCGCTACAATAGCTTTGGCAACGTATCTCTTATGGTAATGGAGGAGGTAAAGTATGAGCTGTCCATGGAGGTGCAACAAGTGTTATGAGGGTAATCGAACTATGGATTCTTACGAAGCACACTTTATTTATGTGAGAGCTTTACAATGTCCCCGTTATAAGAAAGAACAGGTTCAAATGGACTTCTATGGATAGTTTTACAGAATAACTCGTCATCTGATCGAGCAGCACACAGCAGCAATAGCATGTTGATAACTTGTCCTCTTACTGCCCCATGCTAACTTTCTTTGCTGTAACCTTTTTAGTGTGAACTATTATCAACTACTTCGCCTTTCCGTTTTGCTTCTTCTATTTGTTTTACTTTTTATTTCCGTTTATTGTACTATTCCGAAACTCGATGTATTGTCCCAATATATTGCCACGCGTGTTATTTTAATGTGCTCTGTTTAAACCTGCAAAGACTGTGAGCGATGCTCGGCGCAGATCGCGCCTCAGTGCTCGAGAAGCTTCACGTTCGTAGTAGGTCATTTTGTTAACATTTCGCACAGCACGCGAACACTCAGGATTATTCCCGAGCTTGCGCGACGACCAGTGATCAGGCTAGAATGTTCGACGCGTGATGTATAAAAGCCGGCGCGTCGCAACGATGATCAGTTGACCGAACGCCGACGTTCTGTTCGCCGCTATCAGTGCCCGTGTGTAGTGCTGTAGTCTCACCTTCAGTTTCCCGTCCACAAGTTCGGCCAAATAAAGAGTTTCTTCTTTGAAACGCCGACTGTTGCTTTCGTCGGCGTCAGGACCACGTGACAATATGACGCCTTAGGCTTTTAAGGTGCAGTAAACTCAACTGAAGTTTGTTTATTATTTCCGCACAAAGTACAAAAAGTTGCACGTGAGATGTGCTTGGGAAGATCGGAAAAAGCTACATACAAGTAGCTTGACAGGCCCCACCTCCCACTAACCAGCGACGAACACATTAGCGGAAGTAAGTAAAGCATGTACACAAAGTCTCTGAGTTGCGAAACAAGGTATTTAAAGAACAGCGGGCGCTTTAGCAAAAGTAAATAACACATGCGCGCAAAATCATAAGAGCAGTAATAATTGTTGAAGAGCTCATATAAGATGGCAACTACATGTTGTTATATAACCAAATGAAGTGAAACACCTGATGACCACAAGCATTAGGCAAAAATTACACCATCTCCCGCTTAAGGGAACCATGTGTAGATGTGAAGCAGCGGGCGCTAACGCTTACACTGGCGGCGGCGTTGACGCTGGCGCTCATCGCAGCGTTGCGCAGGAGAGAAAACTGGGGAGGCGCAAAGCAGGCAGTGATGGAGCAGTTTTTCCTACTAGAACATGCCAATCGCTGCTAATGGGCAATGAGAGACAGAAGACTCCGACTGGACACAGAGACCCGCACTCCGCTTTTAGTTAACGCGCACGCTGCGAATTTTTATTGTTCAACAACGCACAGGAGACATCTCCCACCGGCACCACCTTGGAGGTCAAGATCCATTATATATACGGGATGGCCAGTGAACGGTTGTGCAGCGCGAGCAGTCGGTTTTTTCAACCAAGAAACTCGCTAGCAGACGCTGCCTGCGTCGGCGTCGCGAGGCGAGAGAGGGAGGAGCGTAGGAGAGGAGAGGAGGGGGGTGACACGCATGCGCAGTGGGAGTGTGAACGCCGTGGGCAGGGATGCGTAGAGGAGAGAGGGGGGGGAGCGTAGGAGAGGAGAGAGAGGGGGAACGCGCATGCGCAGGGGGGATTAGACGCCGCGGGCAGGGATGGAGAGGGGGGAGTGTAAGAGGGGGAGAGAGGAAGGGAGGCGCATGCGCAGTGTGGGTGTGGTTGCCGCGGGGAGGGATGCCTAGAGGAGAGAGAGGGGGAGAGGAGGTTTTTTATTTTTATTTTTTTTTCAACTGTTTGCGCATGCGCAGTAAGGGTGGGCACGCGGCACACCACCACCACCACCACCACCACCACCACCGGATTAAGCTTCGCCATAAGATGCTTCACATCTAAAAGCGCGTACAAGTATTGGCTCGAAGGTGCACGCAAGTTTTCAATCGTCCGGTGAAAGTTATTTATTATCAGTGGCAATCTAGACTGTATCATCTGAAAACCATAGTCTGTTCACGATCGTGGTGCATGCGAAAGTTCTGTGCTGAAGGAACGTAAAGAAGTGCTGCACTGCAAGTTTCAAAGTGTTCTCAGAGCATTTGTGTTCTTACGTATATCAGATTTAAGGGAAGATAGGAACGTAAGTTTTGATAACTTGTCTAACATTAAAATTTCGAATTTTGTAAACAGCGGATATGTGTCCGCATCATACGGGTGCTTGGCACTCGTTTGTAGACCATTTTCTGCAGTATATTAAGCTTATACAGAGCGTTGTTAGCAGAATTTCCCCATACAAGATGACAATAACGCAAGTGCGATTCGAACAAGGCGATAAATAAATTAAGGAAGCTAGCGAAATGCAGACAGGAAAATTAAGTGGGGCACTTTGAAGCACGAGTCTCACAGAGGATAATATTGCGGAGCTATCGGAACAATATACTTCAATGGGATTATAAGGCCTTAAATGCAAAAACAAAATTGCGGAAACTCACTGTGGATGGATGCAAATCCTGTCGCTTTTATTATTATCTACTCTGATCAACTTGATTTCAGCACTGCAATATGTAGTAAAATTTCGTCTACTTACACTTTTGAGATCGTCTACACAGATGCCGTTGATGAAGGCAATTGCACCCATAAAAACTAGGACCTTTCAAATTACGCATGTGCATTGATATTCAAGAGCCTAGAAAGAAAACATATTTAAAGGCAAAATATTTCATATCGTGTGGTATTGGATTCACACGGATTACAATCAACATTGACGAACTTGACTGAGGGCTTGACTCACTTCGAAAAGTTGCAATTACATAACGTTTAACAAACAGATTGCTACTGTGGCGAGCTGTGAAGCTGTTGTAGGACGTTTGCAGCCAAAACTACATTTTTAGAATGAACATGCAACTTGCGTTTCGCAATTACATTCTTTCTAATGCCGAACTAAACCATGTATTCTTACAGCACACTGCTTACACATCTAGCGCAAATTTCGCAGGGCTGTTGCTCTTATATATTTTGGTTCTATTATTGAATAAGTTTTCTCAGCAATAGCGACAAGTCATTCGGTTTCCTATTTTGTTAATATAACCTTGGTGGTTTACCGATGAAACACATCAATGTGTTTACCACAATACATTGAGAATACGTTGGCGTGTATTCTAGCTTTCGGCCCATTGCAAGAAACAATTATTGGCATTGTTCAATTTGGAAAAACGTAATTTGAGATATAGATGCCACAATTTTACAGTCAACTACACCACATTTGATAATTGCTTTCGTCTCCTGGAGCATCAGCGTGACGGCACAATAGGACGAAAATAACTACGTAAATATAGCCTGGGTGCCTCTTTGCAACTATTTAATGACGATTAACGTTTTATTGTGCTGTATAAAAATTAGGAACGACCATTCGATGATAACAATACATGGCGGTCATCATGACATCGGGATGCGCGTTAATACTTGCAGCCTTCAGCTTATAAGGGCACAAATAACGTCATGTCATTTAAGTACGAAGTGTAAAAAACTATAGTATTTGCCATCACTTTGAATCATCTCCTTCTACAATGCTCAAAATAATTTTTTCACAGCTTAATTCATCGACACCCTTCATTATAACGCAAAGCCTTAATTTATTAGGTGGTTTTGGCATCCATCGATTCTCTGTGACGAAATTGCGGTGCAGAATTCATGCGCATTAATGCCCAGATACACGTGGGACAGCATTTCGATCACTATAACAGAGAAATGACGATATTAGAGACAGGGCCTAATGGTTTAAAACAATGGCGTAGCGAGGCAGTGGCACACCGGGTGCGTGCCCGCCCCCCCTTCCCCGAATTTATTTTTTTTTCGCCATGGCACACAGATCACAAAATGACACTCGACCCCATCTGCCTGCCCGTCTCAAACATAAGGTCAAGGTGGTGCGCCCTCTCGAGAGAATATTCTGCCTACGCCCCTGGTTTAATGCGTAAACTTACTCAACTGGTAGAAACGCTTCAAGACGCACGCTGAGCTATAATGAGCTGTACCGCTTTCTTTAAAGAGACAGATGGCCGCGCACACCTGTGCATATCAACAACACAAGGATAAAAGGAGCGATTCCAAGAAATGGCGCGTTTGCAACCGTCATGCGCATTTTCAAAGCTCTGTTCCACCGTCCACGTCCAGTCACACTTTCACAATCGCTATCCGTTGTCCTTTCTCTGACCGATTATTCATTTTCAATGAGCTGCAGAAACGTGAAAAGCGCAGAAAAAACACGGAGAATAATTTCTTGCTGGATAATTCATCGCTGACTATGTGGTATTAATATTACCCCGCATCTTTTCTTCTTTATTTCGATGTGATGTGGTTTCACCCACAATTACCGTTAGCACCTTCCGTAGCTGGTCGCGCAGTTAGGTTTGGGAAGATTCGCCATTGTATGAGACTGCTCTAGTAAGATTACATCAGGACGCGAACAGTGAAGTTTATTAGGGGATTTTCGCGAGCCACCAGCTCAAACGCTGCCGGGTTCGCTTACTGGTGAATAAAAGACGACGTGTTGCATAAACTATCATATTAGTAGCCGATGGACGACTGTGTGCGCAGATATTGTTGAACTTTGAGGGAATTTGTTTTTCTGGGCACAACTTCGTCCAGTAGAGAGTTTGGTTTTTACCGGCTGGGTCATTCCACGCCAAACGTCCCAGGCGTTCTGGCAACCATCTGAAATGTATTCGAAAAATCTTGCCGATTTGCTGCATTGAAAACGCTCAATTGTTATAATATTGTCACGTAGTGTTGTGACCTGTAGAGCAGGAACTTGAAGGCGGTCTTGGGGTAACCACTTTATTTGGGCAGAACTGTGGCCCTACTTCGGCGGCGGTAACATCCGACAGACGCAGCTGCCGCTACAGCGTATGTCACAAGAAAGAACGCTCGCGGCTCGGCGCTGTGTATACCCGGCAGTGCTCAAGCTGGTACCCGTTATCAACACAAGTCAACAGCATGGAACGCGATACCATCGTTCAGGCATGATCACACTAGGCGCCTACTTTTACCCATGCAAAGACAAAAGGCACAAATGATAACAGCGCACGTCTGTCGCGTCAAACCAAAAAGAGGTGGCAACCAGTGTTGCCAGGTTTGGCTATATATAGCCAAACTGGGCTACAGAAAAAAGTTTTTGGCGTCGACTTAGGCGAGTTGGCTATGTGGCTATATTTCGGCTACTGAAAATCGGCGACTTGGCTTTTTTTTGGGCTATAAGTGACGCCGTCATGATCAACGCTCCAGACGTCACTCTCTAGAGCATCAAGACATATCTAAATGCGCATTCACATTTGACCTTCGAATTAGCTGAAAGCGGCAACGTTCACCAGAAGTCCGCACGTTTCGTCGCCTAAGAAAGTGGAAACCTGTGCGATGAGCACCGTCGGTCTATGAGCATTCTCGCCCAGGCAACGGCGGGACGCCTTTCCGCTTCTCCGGAAGCCGTACTTTGTCTATACTAGCATATGAACCACGTGATTTCAGGCCGGCAATTTCAGACTGTAGGCCGAGGAGTTCGATGTGTATCTGCATAGGTACAAGCGGGCCTTTGTTTATCGAAGCCTTCTGCAATATAGCCGATTCCATGTTCTTGTTTTTAATGAGATTGCAGGCACAACGCGGGTAGTGGTGTATGCTGTAGAACCTACACAATTTCGAGCGTATACGCTGCAAAGAGCAATGAGTCATGCACCTGTCAGTGGCCATGAATTCACGCGTTTCATCCTATATCCGATTTCGGCGCCTGTGCTGACCGCTCGTGCTTTGTGTGATATCTGCGTTGCTTAGAGCAAGTTCATCCAAAAGAATTTAATTATTTATCTGCCGCGTTACCCACATTTATGGGTTGGTGTTTATGGTGCTCGACTGCTGACCTAAGGTCGCGGGATGGAATGCCGGCGACGGCGCCAGCATTTTTATGAAGGCAAAATGCTACTTACATAAGGTGAACGTTAAAGCACCCCAGTTGGTCGTGATTTCCGGAGCCGTACGCTACGGAGTCTCTCATAATCATTTGACCGTTTTGGGAAGTAAAACCACAACTATTATTACTATTTACCACTTCCGCTGTTCTATTCCGCGCTGCCGCAACAACATTACATTATACATGTACAAGTGGGCTCTTTTTGGAATATTTGGCGGCGCTAAACGGAATTCACCATGAACTGAATATTCCCAAGGAAAGCAGCCAAGGCTCGTGGCTATGATAGTAAAATTTGTCTAGGAAAGCACAAAAAATAATCATTGACCCTGTTTTGCTTAATTTGTAAAATACTGCAGAGTTGGTGATAACTGGTGCTGTAGAACGCATCTCATCAGAAGGTCACTTCCCAAAAGCAAGGGACTCGTGAGACGCAAGTTGCAGAATTAAGTTTTCGTGTTTTGTTTTGTTTTCAAATTAACGTGTGCTGATTGCTTAAGGAATCGCCTCAATATCGATATTTTGACGTTCTTGAACACAAGCTCTTTGATACACTAACAAGAGGTTGCACAAAAAGGGATTTCAGTAGTCGAATGCGAAAATGTAAGTCCAAAAAAAATATCTCAAATAACATAATCAATAATAATAATAATAATAATAATAATAATAATAATAATAATAATAATAATAATAATAATAACAATAATAATAATAATAATAATAATATCTGGGGTTTAACGTCCGAAAACCACGACATGATTATGAGAGACGCCGTAGTGGAGGGCTCCGGAAATTTTGACCATCTGGTGTTCTTTAACGTGCACTGACATCGCACAGTACACGGGCCTCTACCATTTCGACTCCATCGAAATTTCAAATAAGAATGGCTATATTTGGCTACAAATATTTTTGCTCTTTTTTGTCTTTGGCTACATTTGGGCTGCAGTTTCCCTAGCTTTCGGCTACGCCATCTCGACCGACCTGGCAACACTGGTGGCAACACGTGTCATTGCCCCCCTTTCAACAGACATCGACCCGATGTTTAAACCATACTGACACATACTTGCAAGAAAAATAATGTAAAGAGTAACATAAACAATGATAAATACAAAAAGTTGTGAATTAGTGTTTTAGCACTAGCGTGCGTGTAAGGTTTCAAACGGACTTGGACCACTTCAGGGCATGGGCGACGTCGTTGGGATGAGCTAGGGTTATCGGGCACAACTTTGTAATCCAGAGATCCTAAGCATTGCACAACCTTGTATGGTCCGAAGTAGCGGCGCAAAAGTTTTTCACTGAGTCCGCGCTTTCGAATAGGCGTCCACACCCAGACGCGGTCTCCGGGTTGATATTGCTGGTCGCGTCGGCGAAGATTGTAGCGTCGGGCGTCGGCTTTCTGCTGTGATCTAATACGCAGACGTGCTAATTGTCGAGCCTCTTCTGCCCGTTGTAGATAGAGAGAGACGTCCAAGTTTTCCTCGTTGGTCACGTTCGGAAGCAGTGCGTCGAGCGTCGTCGTAGGTTCTCTTCCGCAAAGTAGTTTGAATGGCGTCATTCGGGTGGTTTCTTGTACAGCGGTGATGTAGGCGAATGCCTCGTATGGTAATAAGGGGTCCCATGACTTATGCTCGATGTCTACATACATTGATAGCATGTCGGCGATAGTTTTGTTCAACCGCTCAGTGAGACCGTTTGTCTGAGGGTGGTATGCCGTCGTCCTGCGGTGGCTTGTGCGACTATAGTGCAGGATTGCTTGCGTCAGGTCAGCTGTGAACGCCGTGCCCATGTCAGTTATGAGCACCTCGGGCGCACCGTGCTGCAGGACGATGTTTTCGACAAAAAACTTGGCGGCTTCTGTGGAACTGCCTTTTGGTAGGGCTTTTGTTTCGGCGAAACGAGTCAAATAATCTGTTGCCACGACGATCCACTTGGTTCCGTCTGCGGACGTCGGGAATGGTCCCAGCAGGTCCATACCAATTTGTTGGAAAGGTCTTGACGGTGGCTTAATCGCCTTGAGGTGTCCAGCAGGCTTTACCGGGGGCCTCTTGCGTCTTTGGCAGTCTCTACAGGTTTTGACGTATAACGCCATGTCGGATGTCAGCTTGGGCCAGTAGTATTTTTTTTCTGAATTCTTGCCAGTGTGCGGCTGAATCCCAGATGACCTGACGCTGGTTCGTCATGACAAGCATGCAGTATCTCTGTGCTAAGTTGTAGCAGCACGACAAGCAGGAACTTGGCCCTATTTGGGGAAAATTTCTTTTTCACGAGAACGTTGTAGTGTAGGCAAAATGACGATAGGCCACGGCTGTACGCTTTCGGAACGGATGCTGTCTTGCCTTCCAAGTACTGAATGAGGTCATGAATGTCGGGGTCGCATCGCTGTTGTTCGGCAAAACGACTGTCACTGATTGCTCTGAGAAAGGCGTCGTCATCTGCGTCCTGTGGGACAACGTCGATGGCAGCGCATGAGAGACAATTGGCGTCAGAGTGCTTGCGTCCAAATTTGTAAACGACCTTCACATCGAATTCTTGAAGGTGAAAGCTCCAACGTGTTAGGCAACCTGATGGTTCTTTCAGGTTTGCAAGCCAGCAGAGCGCGTGGTGATCGGTGACCACCTTGAAAGGACGTTTGTATAGGTAGGGGCGGAATTTGACGGTTGCCCAGACAATCGCAAGACACTCCGTTTCTGTCGTCGAATAATTGGATTCAGCTTTGGTGAGTGACCGGCTAGCGTAAGCAATAACATTTTCAAGAGAGCCATTTTTTGGACGAGTACCGCGCCGAGGCCAACGCTGCTTGCATCGGTGTGGATCTCTGTTTCAGCGCTTTCGTCGAAATGCGCGAGTACAGGCGGTGACTGAAGTCGGCGTTGAAGTTCGGCGAATGCGTGGACTTGCGCAGTTCCCCACGTAAATTCAACGTCTAATTTCATTAGACGTGTCGGCAGCTCAGCGATTTTGGAGAAATTTGGGATGAATCGTCTGTAATAGGCGCGTAGTCCCAAAAACCTGCGGACTGCTTTCTTGTCGTTAGGCCGCGGAAATTCGGCGATGGCTGAAATTTTCTGTGGATCAGGGCCCACACCATCCTTGCTGACGACGTGGCCGAGGAACAGCAATTTTTCGTAAGTAAACCGACATTTCTCTGGCTTCAGTGTCAATTCAGAAGATTCGATAGCCGTGAGCACGGTACTCAGCCTGCTTAAGTGTTCCTCAAAGTTTGCTGCGAAGACAACAACGTCGTCCAAGTAGACGAGGCACGTTTGCCATTTCAGACCCACCAAGACAGTCTCCATAACTGTCTGGAATGTGGCTGGCGCTGTGCAAAGTCCGAACGGCATTACTTTGAATTCATGGAGGCCATCCAGAGTAATGATGCAGTCTTTTCGCTGTCCCTTTCGTCGATATCGACTTGCCAATAGCCACTCTTTTGGTCCATCGACGTGAAGTATTTGGCGGGGCAGAGGCGGTCGAGGGTGTCATCTATACGTGGTAGCGGATAGACTTCCTTCTTTGTAACGTCGTTCAACCGACGGTAATCGACGCAGAATCTCAGCGTTCCGTCCTTCTTTTTGACTAACACAACGGGCGATGCCCAGGGGCTTTGCGACGGCTGAATGATGTCATCACGCAACATATCATCGACTTGCTGCTTGATAACCTCGCGCTCTCGTGACGACACTCGATAAGGGCATCGGCGAACAGGCTGCACGTTTTCCTGTGTTAAAATGCGGCACTTAGCGATTGTAGCTTTCCCGATTTTCGATGTTGTCGAAAAGCAGCTCCTGTATCGTTGAAAAAGGTCGTTCAGCTGTTCTTGTCGGTGCATTGGCAGCGCCGAGTTTATGTTGAAAATAGGCTCCTCAACGGGGGCTTCGGCCGCGCGTTCCGCCGACGAGTCTGTCAAGATGCACGATGCACTGATTTCAGCGAAATTTTTCCGGAATGCGACGGTTGTGCCTTTGCTAAGGTGCCTTTTCTCTGCGGTGAAGTTCGTAATCAGCACTTCTGAGTGTACGTTTTTGAAGCTAGCGATACCTCTCGCGACAAAAATGCCACGGTCAAATAGCAAATCTGCGTGTCCTTCGATTATGCAATCTATCTCTTCTGCCACGTCGCTACTGACGGAGACGAGCGTGCTTGAGTAGGGCATGAGGCTAACATGTTCTTCGACTACGCACAATGGTGAACGATACTAAGTATGTTAGTCCTGGTTTATCGCTTGATCTGTGGACAGCGTAATGCACTGCGATTTTAGGTCGATAACAGCGTCGTGTTCGTTCAGGAAATCAAGACCGAGTATCACATCTCGGGAAGAATGCTCGAGCATCACAAACGTAGTTGGATATGTGTCGTCGCTGGCACCCGTTAAAAAAATCTTGCCGATTTGCTGCATTGAAAACATTGAATTGTTAGAATATTACGGAGAAAAAAAATGTTTTGGTCACGTGGATGCTTCCGCATTTCCCAGAATGTCATCTGGGTGTTTGTGGGAAAAGTTATCCTAAGAGTATCGTTTGTTGCTCTACACCACATTTGGTTTACATATTAACCGAAGGCGTTTCTTAAAGATTAAGAATTCAAATGAGCGCAACCGTCAGGAGGGGACAAAGAAGAGGAGACAGAGCGCCGAACTTCCAACAGTTTATTTCTTTGGAGAGACTTCGCTTGTATACAGTTACACACTGTGCACCAGCCATGCGCGAAACATAAACACGTCACAAGAAATCATCACGTGGACAAACCTAGATACATTATTTCTTTATCAGTGAGAGCGACAGTGGGGGGTACTACACAATCATCCTTCAAAGAAAAAGTCTTGCCTGCCTCGATGATTTCGCGTGTAGTGCGATCTCTGCATAAGGCGACAATGCTACAATCTCAATATCTTGGTCTACACCCACAAGTGCTACAGTGAGCTGACAGCCACCCCTGCTTTGACCGATCAACATTGTACAAATGTTCTTTCAACCTTTCATTTAAACAACGACCCGTATGGCCAGCGTAATATTTTCCACAAGACAGAGGCAGCTGATAAACTACGTTACAAAGGCAATCTCAAAATTTATTTGCATGGTTTGTAGTACACCCACGATTGGGTCTGGACGCTGGGACATACATTTTGCACAAACTGTTCAATTTTTGTGCGGCTGAGAAAAAGCACTTTCACATTCACTCGCGGCGCTACTTTCGTCAGATTGTTTCTTAAAGGTGTTTGAAGCCTAATAATATCAGTGCAAGTTGTGTGCCCTATATGCCTCCAAGAATTTAGCCAAAATGTTCTATGTTTTCATTTTTTTCATTGCAGGATTGCGCCTTGTATGAATATCAGAGTCATGAATTCTTAGTCTACGGAAGATATATTTTGCGGCAAAAATATTTTCAGACCCCTCAATGTTAAAGCTTTAGGGGAAAAGAACACGAATCTCAGAAAATCGTAATTTTTCTCTACATTGTGACGCAATTTACACAATGTGGTGCTCTAATTAAAAATCAGCTTTCCACCGCAATCGAAAGCAAATGAGCAATTCTTTTTACACTGCAAGTTTTATCAATACAATCTTTGTTTTAAGGAAGACAATAATTTTTGTAGTTTCCCATTGACGGCTATCTTTCCATATGGTCATTAGATAGCTTCCTGGTTGAAGTTCCCCATTGTCGTTCCCCATTGTAGTTCGTTGTTCAAGTTCCCCATATACGAGATATAAACTGGTAATTAGCTGTGGCGCCTACCCACATTCCATAGCCCGTGGCATATGGGTATGTGCCCCACGTGTCCGGCGTAACTGGTTTGACGAGGTACACGACAGGATTTGAAATGCGAAGCATTTATTTGCGTACTGCAAGCACTTTGAGTGTTTCTATCTACGTATCTATCTATCTATCTGTGATGGTAAGGTTCGTCACATCGCAAGGCGTGTGACGCGAGGAGGATGGAGACAGTGCGGACACACAAAAAGGAAGTTATATTTGACAAGAACGCATTTCACGAAGGACAATACCACGGGCCCGTGCACGCGACAACCAAACAAACAAAAACAAACAAGCGCAGTCTCACAAGTGTGCAGTAGTCCGGTGCCTTGCGGGGTGTGGCTCGTTGCTTTCCTGCAGTAGGCGGCCGGTCACTTGTGTCCCGGTAGAGACGGACCCCAGGCTCAGGCGAAGTCGCCAGTAGTAGGCGGACACAGCTCGCTGGACGTGGTAGCTGGCGGTTCCGGCGTCTTGAGCACTCTCGCTGTCTGGAAGACGTCCGGCAGCAGGCTCTCCCGGAACTCGTGCCAGGTCACACCATGGTCCGAGGACTTCACCGGCTCGAACAGAGCAGCCCGGCCTTCCGAACCTCGCGCGTACTTGCGGGTTCGCCCTGGGCTCTCTCGTCACGTCTTGCCGGCGTTCCAATTTCTCTCTACTGCGCGAGCTCCTTCTTTTTTCTCTTTTATTCGATGCGCGAGCTTCAAAGGTCCTTTCGTTTTCATCCTCTTCTAGGGGACGCAGCGCTGTCGTCTGCTAAGCTCGCATTTGTTCAGGTACTTCACCACATTCACCCCCCACTTAAGAAAGTTCTTCCGCTAGAAGAACTTGAGGGCACTGGGGACATGTGGGTACGCTGACGGAAACACACACAAAAACACCATTGCACATCCAATCCAAGCAGTTCCGATCCCCGCACACTCGGCACATGGAACAGTTATGCCAGTTCCGAGCACCGCACACTCGGCACGTATGAAAATATTTACAAAAGTACACAGCATGAAAAAGTACAAACAATCCACAGACTAAAGCGTCATGATACCTGTATATTATCGCACTGTAAGGTTCAAACCATATGACATTAATGCCCGTAAGCGCCAAGTCTCGATGTAGACGTGGCTTATGGCGATAATAACCAGCTTAAATCCTATGTTCTACACCCTTTTATATACGCAGCCGAGAAGTCGTTTTGCATCAGGCGGCGCAATCATCTGACTTTTTTTTTCTTCGACTAAAGAAGCATCGTGGCCGGTATGCTGTCGCATGTTTCCACGTATGATAGGTGGCCTCCGCAGGTTCATCTAGGGTTTGTCGCAGACCTCTCACTTGTAAGCGTTGTTCAGGAGAGACAGATTCCGATTTGTTGGCGTCTCGAGCCGATTCCTTACGTTGGAATGGAAAGAAGGATCGCTTGTCTGCTGTCTGTGGCATGCGAGATAATGGTTCCATATTATTGTTGGTGTCTCTTTTAAGTGGAATTGGCTCCAGTGATACTCGACCAACTTGATTTTTGAGAACTGTTTTCTGGCACGTGGCGCACGATTTTACAAATCGTGTGATGTCGGACTGAACACCCGGCCAGTAAAACTCTTTTAGCACATGGTCTCTTGTTCGTTTCATTCCTCGATGGCGCCAAAGAAGTCCCTCGTGAGCCTTGTTCATAACATAATGTCGGAGGCTCCTTGGGACCACAAGCTGCTCCGTTTGTCTGTTCGAACGCAGCGTATATTTGCGGTAGAGTATCCCCTCCTTCATAAAGAAAAGGATGTCAGCGGACCTGGTCTTCAGCACTTGGTCAACGGCCTCAAAGCATTTCCGCAGGCTGCTGTCTTGCTTTTGCCTGGTTCTCAGGTCTTGTGGGCTAATGTCCAAGGAGTTCATAAATGGTACCGGTAGCAGGTGCACCTCTGGCGTTGTCTGTCTGTTTACAGCTCCAACTTTTTTCTTGACAGCTGTCTCACAGGCAGCTGACGTTAAGGCATCTGCGGAGAATGATTCATTGGCATAGCCGCTGTAATTTCCCGCACTGGTCGACTCATTTAAAGCACGAAGATGTCTGTTCCAGTCATTGTCATGATCGGAGAAATCACGAACGCCTTGCACATTGCCTAGGACAACATCATACAAGGGGTTGTCCATGCAGATGGCTCGGGTCTTGCCTGAGAAAAATGGTGAAATTATCTCTACTTCTGCTTCAGGCAGCTTCAGAAACCTTCCGTCCAAGAGAGAGACCGATGAAATGTTGCCTGTCAGTTTGTTGTCTGACACGAGGGACCTCTTCACAATAATGGTATCGCATCCCGTATCTCGCAAAACTGTAGCGGGCTGTCCTTCAAGTATGCCTGCGGCTGTAGGCATACGTTTTTCGTAAAGTTCGGGTTTCAAAGTTCCAGAAACGCAGTGGAAAGCTCGAGACTCTGTTGTAGTAGGTTGCGGCTCATGTGCTCTCTGTAAGGAACACGAGGCTTGCTCTATAGTGCTGGCCTTTTGCGCGCAGTCACCTGGCTGATGTCCAGTGCCGTGGCACTTTCCACAAAAAGGTGGTTTCGTGTTCGGACTCTTTGTGTTAGTCCAGCAATCGGCGGCTCTATGACCCCGTTTGCCACAAAGAAAACACTGTGGTCTTTCCTTTTCTTCTTGCCGCACAGATGTTCGAGTTTGACCTGGTGGTTTGCTCAGGTTTTCACCTTGCCCTTTGCCAAGGTTAACCAATCCCTGTGCCTCCAGGTAATGATCTGTAGCTTCCGCTAATTTGTCAATACCTTGACAATTTCTTTCTTTAAGAAACACTGCCAGTTTCTCATGGCATTGTGCGAGAAACTGTTCCGAGACGATCTTGTCTCGCAGAGCATCGTAGGTCCGGTCCGTCTTGGCCATTTCCTGCCAATGGTCAAAATAACCTAATAGACGTCCGGCAAACTGCGTGCCCGTTTCTGAATTATCGGGTTTCGCCGATCGAAACTTTGTTCGATAGCCTTCCTCCGTGTACCTAAAGCGTTGTAGTAGCGTTTTCTTTAACGTTATGTAGTCCATGGCATGCTCAGGTGCCATCCTACCTACAACACTTAAGGCTTCTCCAGTCAAGCAAAGGCTTAGCGATAGGGCCCATTTGTCCTGTGGCCAGTCTTGGCTAGTAGCAACGCGCTCAAACCGCTGTATATATGCGTCCAGCTCATCGCGTCCTTCGTTAAAGGCTGGGATGAGTTTATGCGGACTTTGGTAGCTCTGCGTGGTGCCTACGGGCACACCTTCGGTAAGCTGCCCAGTAGTCGAGCTACCTGCTGTCGCATCCAACTCACGCAACCTTAACTTTAGCTCGAGAACTTCCTTCTCTGCTTTTAATCTAGCGATGGCCTCCGCCTCGGCTTCTTTTGCTGCATTGCGTTCAGCGAGACGAGCTTCACGTGCCTCTTTTTCACGTGCGCGTTCCTGGTCAATCCATTCTTTAAGTGCTGAGCCACTCAAACCTAGCTCTTTTCCAATCGCCATCAGCTTATCTGCCTCCATCATCGACCGTCACACACACATATGCAATGTGATGCTCTTGTTAGATGGAATAAGAGCAGTCCTGTCTCGCGGACGCCAGATATGTGGTGGTTAAGTTCGTCACGTCGCAAGGCGTGTGACGCGAAGAGGATGGAGACAGTGCGGACACTATCTATCTATCTATCTATCTATCTATCTATCTATCTATCTATCTATCTATCTAGCCGCCTGCGTCTGGGTGCTCTCGTGATCGCCTCCTTAACTTGAGGTCGACCAAAGTTATTATGGCAGGGTAAGAGGATTTGACGAATACGTCTGGCTTGTCGTGACTTGAATAACGTGAAAATCCCGTCGCGTACGTCGTCAAACTCATTTCTCCATACACTTGTGGCACATACCCGTATACCACAGGCCGCGGTATGCGGGTATGATCCACAGGAGTTTGACGATTTATATCTACCCACTAACGGCGAGAACAGACATTGGTAATTTAAATGCGAGGGCGTTAAGGGAAACTGACATCGGTGGCGTTGACACTGGTAATTTAAAGGCGACAGCGTAAAGAAAAACTGACATCGGTGGTGTTGACGTGACCAATGCAAAGAATAGAAATCAGAGTCCCAGCAGGAATCGAACCCAAGCATTTTGCGTGGCAATCGTGTATTCTACCACAGAGCCATGTCAGGTCTCGAAACTGCTTTGGAAAAAGACCCTATACAGGCGTAATGTTGTTGAAACGTCAATTGTGGTTGCAGTGCTGGCTATTTAATTTTAAAAACATTACATGCGTACTCCTATGATAAAGGAGTCATGTCGGGTTGACGTCAGTTTTATACTTAAGCACCATCTACTCTAGTTGGTTTACGTAGCCCTATCCAGGGCTACCACCCTTGCAAGCACAATCTCTACTTATCATCTTACGGCTTCTGGTGTTGGCAATACCCATGTTTCTGTTGGTATAGTTGTAAAACTGTAAACAAGTGGTTATATGAAACACATGCGACTGTTCAACATATGTCAGTGTTTTGCAAGATTTGTACAAATCTTTGGCGTAAATTCATTACCTTTCGCTAAATCAAAAAATTACAACCCAGTCACCTCGATTCCCATGGTACTTGGGATCTGCCTAATCGATACCCATGGTAGTTGGGATCTGCCTAATCTTCACGTCATATTCGTCATATTTCGCATTCATATTTGTCAAACCCTCTTACGCTTCCATAGCAATTTCCCTTCGAACCAAGTTAAGGAGGTGATTACGAGAGCACAGAGACGTAGGTGGATAGATAGATAGATAGATAGATAGATAGATAGATAGATAGATAGATAGATAGATAGATAGATAGATAGATAGATAGATTTAACCCCTGACCATTTTGCAAATGTTTGCTGGACGGTGACACCGACTGGGTACCTTGGAGTGCCCCTTGGAGGCAGCGAGGGGTATTGGTCGGTGCAGACAAAGAAACAAAGGAAAAAGCAGACAGGTGGAAAGGCCTGAACCTGTCAATTTTTGGTAGGGCTACTGTGTGCAACTTGTTATCACAAAGCTGTGGTACGTGATGTAGGTACTGCACTGTTCCAGGGTCAACGTGCAAAGGCTGCACAGAGTGTTTGCGGTTTTTATATATGGGGCTCGGATTGGGAAAGGTGTAGCCGAACCAATCTGTTTACGCGGATGAAACAAGGGGGTCTGGCTTTAGCGCACCTGTTTGTACGGCAGTCGGTGAATAGATTTTTAATAATAATAATATCTGGGGTTTGACGTCTCAAAACCACAATGTGATTATGAGAGACGCCGTAGTGGAGGGCTCCGGAAATTTCGACCATCTGGTGTTCTTTAACGTGCACTGAAATCGCACAGTACACTGGCCTCTACCATTTCACCTCCATCGAAATGCGACCACCGCGGCCGGGATCGAACCCGCGACTTTCGGGTCAGCAGCCGAGCACCCTAACCGCTATACCACCGCGGCGGACCATGAATAGATATTTGTTCTTCCGGGATGTAAGTGATCCATTCCTGCGTACGGTATGCCAATTAAGGTTAGGCAACGCCTTACCGGAACTCGTTGTCACTACGAATAACAGCATGCCGGGGACGTTGCGCGGCTATCTGAAGGAAGTGGTTGATAGCGTACGTTTGTTATCTGTTCGTTTTTCTTATTGTTATCTAGCCGGGGTTAGAAGAAAAGAATTGTACAGAGATGTGTGTGACATGATTTTTCCAGTGCCATTGTACAGGGCCATATATGGTGGTAGACCGGGACAGAATGTACTGAAGAGGGTGAAAAACAAAGCCATGACAGGTCTTGAAAATGCTTTGGAAAAGATAACATGGAGGCGTAAGGTTGGTGCAACTTCAATTCAGGCTGTAGTTCTGGCTATCTAACTTTATAACACCGCCATAAACTTTATGTAAAACCTATGACACAGAAATCATGCCGAGTTAACGTCAACTATGGTTCCAATTCTGACTCCACTTTCATAGCAGTCTAATAAACATTACATTCCCATTCCTATGGTTCAGCATGCTATACTCAAGTGTTGCTCGTCCCCGGGGGAATACGCTAACGAAAGTTGCGTGTTATGGTCAGATTGTCTCCCCGTAAAGCATGCTTCGTTTCGACAATACTGACGTCTGTGCTTTAAAGTGAGTGCTGACGTTATGTGAGACCATAAGTTACCTATTGTAGTCATGAGCAGTCGTCGGTGTAGTGGATTTTACTGGTAAGCCCACGATGTGCATACACGTATACTGCACTTAACGTGCAGTATATGTGTATGCAGTATATGTGCGCGAAAACTCCCCCCCTTCGCCCGGCTACGCCCCTGCTGAGCACACACAGAAAAGAGAAGCTACTTTCGAGTTGTCCAAGCAAATAAGTCACCGAGGTAAAATAATAGCACGCCCTCACCCTAGTGGCGGCCTTTCGTTCGTTGATTATAGAGTGTCAAGTAAAAGTACTCCAAGGTGTGTCTTTATTCCAGAATAATAATATCTGGGGTTTAACCGTCCCAAAACCACGATATGATTATGAGAGACGCCGTAGTGGAGGGCAGGGGCATAGCCAGGGGGGGGGGCTTATGGGGCTGCAGCCCACCCCGAAATTTTTAACACGAAAGTGTTTTATGCCGGGGTCCACCAAGATTTGAGTGACGTATTTCCGTCACGGAAATGAGGTCGAAAAAATGCGCATGATAGAAGACAAAGAAAAAAAGTTCCGTCAACGGGAGTCGAACCTACGACCTCTAGGTCCGCAACAAGAGATGCCGGGCACGCTATCCACTGCGCCACGGTCACATACTTCGCAGGCTTTAAAAACGAGCCTTTTATATCTACCACTGTCCTCTCACAGTGCTCTTGCTAAGAGAAGTAATGCATTAGGACCGTGAAATGCACAATTAGTTTCTTCAAAGCGTTGTTTCTCCGCGTCAATCCCATTCGGCGTGTTTCGAATAGTAAACGTGCAATTTCGCCAACGCATTACCACACTTCCAGGTGGCGACCTTACCCCTAAAATCCACACTCGTAGCATCCGTCCATATCAAAAATAGCTGTGCGACGCGCGATTGCGTCGCGTGGCCGTAACTCCGCGTCCCTAGCCATGTTCCTAGCTCGCCCCGCGAAAAATCGCAGCCGGCCAACGGGGAAGAAAGACGCGCGTTGCGTCTCCCTCAGGTCGGGCAGCGTTGTTCAATAACTCTAACATGGCGCGAGTAGGCGACCTTAGCCCAAGTTCGGCGCCCAATCATTGACGCTCTTCTGGCTGTCACACCGCTTTCAATGACTCCGCTCTCACCGTACAAGCATCTATGACCACAAGGGTTTCTTTAATCATTCATCAAAGACGTTAGTCGTCGGGATACAGATGTACCATCAAGCGTCAACGTGGATGCATCCACGTTAAAGGATGCTATAACTGTCAACACACCAATAGAGATTGTGCAAGCTCTCTTATATCAGTTAGCAGTAAACATTCGACTACTTCTGTAAAGACACGTTTCACTTTCGTGTTATACCGATTCCTATGACGGAGGGATCAACCATGTTTTTTTTTGTATTGTGATGTATCACCGACCAAAAGAGCCAGCTGCGTCAGAAATCCTTCTGGATTTTTTCTAGAATTGCCTTTTGCACTCGAAAAGACACTTCGGTGTCAACATTGCTGACCCCTGGTGGTCCTCTATCTGGCTGTGCAGAGCATCATACCGTCAGAAATATTCTGCAAAAGAAGGCGTCTTGCCTTGATGTGCCATTTTAGCCGTGTCACCGCGAAGGAGCAACTATTGTTGACGAGCTGGACGCCCTGGATTATGATATACAGATGGGGCCTCCAACAAACCTCAACCAGCTGGCCGCAGTAACATTTGTCCCACAAGGTCTGGGAGGACGGTGCAGATGGTGGATTCCGGGGAGGGGGGGGGGTCAGAGAGTTTGAATCAAAATGTCACCCAACGTTGCCACTTGAAAGAACAAAAAAGGCTTTCTCATATCCTATGTATGCGTCTTTTCCGAAAGGTTATTTGACGTCAGGTCTCGGAAAACATATGGATACTGATTTTCACAATGACTAAAATTTGGACGCCGATTGAAATATAGAGTTTTATTGCGATAGCAATTATATGGACAGTCTCGACGGGTTTTCACCGTCGCCGCTGCCGTCGCCGACGCCGTCATGTCGCGTATGAAGCCCAAATTGATAAGAACCCCTGCGCATCGTACGTTCAACCAGTGGGTGATAGCGGGCGAGCGGGAGCGGTGAACGCGGCTGAAGCGGCGATCAAAGAAGCCAGCCTATCTCCGTCGCACCGAGGCGCATGCGATAAGATCTCCCCAACTATTCAACCGGCCCCGCCCGTCGTTCGCGAGCGTGAAAACAAGGGAGGGGGTCAATAAGGATTCAATGGGGGGCTAGTTGGTACTGCATCGTTCTTTTGCTGCGCTAAAATGAAACAGGGGGACGACACGGGAACACGGAAGTGCGCAAACTTGCAACTGTTTATTTGCGACCAAAGCACGTCATATACATACACAGCCATGAAAGGGTGGGAGGCAGATAAATTCATGACGTAGAACATGAAAAAGCGTAAAAAATGAGTGAAGGTGACCTGTGCAAATCTATAGATTTCATGAAGACGCGTGTGGGTTGACGTAATGGTTGTCTATGAAATTAAAAGCTGGGTTTCCCAGAGCCACAGAAGGAGAGCTTACGTATGTTGAATGATCATTTTTTTTGCATGAAGTAGGCCTCCATGATTTCTCGCCCTTTTTTCGATGTACTGTGTTCCGAAACCTTGATATCGCTGAGCATAGGCTTACACCCGCAACGTGCGCAATGCGCTGCTAAATGCCCTGGAGACTGTACCATTTCAGTCGCGTATCTATGTTCTCTTAATCTGTTGTTTAAGCATCGTCCCGTCTGCCCTATATATGATCTTCCGCACGTGAGGGGGGATCTTATAAACGACGTTGTCCACACAGTACACATACCGGTTAGAATGCCTTATCCTGCAGCTGTTGCTAGACGGTTTTTCTTTTTCGGAATCAACTTTTTTGCAGAGCCCTTTCAATTTCAAAGGAGCTGAAAACACAACTGTTGTGCCGCGCTTTTCAGCTATCTTTTTTAGGCCGTGCGAAATTTTATGCATGTAGGGTAACACTGTCACCTTCTTCCTACCTTCATCGGTGTTTTTGGCTGCATCCTTTCCGCCGCTCAGGTCCTTCAAAATCTTTTCAGTGGCAGACGCTATCGTAGAAGGGGGGTAACCACTGTCTCTGAGTCTGGAGACTTGACGCATCATACTGTTCTTTATGTTATGGGGGCATGACTTTCGAATAGACTGGTTGACGTTGGAGCTGGCTATGGCCCGCTTGACTAATTTTGAATGGACAGAGAAAAAGCAGCGCAGTTCATGTACAAGTATTTCGTAAAACAAGGAGAAACGAGGAGCGAGGGCATGTGGAACACAATTTTCAAAACTTTACCGAAGAAGGAAAAGAAAAAAGCTCAAGGCCTTAATTCCTTCAGCAACCTGGCGGATGTGGAAGTGCCAGACTTACTCCGTGCAGTTTTAAACAAGGGACCTAAATACGCAGTTCAGCCACAGCCTAAGCCCGCTGAACTTGTTGAAATGGTTTATAATGTTGCCAGCAAGGTGCCAGATGACGAGAAAGAAGCCTCCATTTCGGAAGGCATTGCGTGCATAAAAAATGACATCGGGAAAAGAAGAAGAAACGAAGCCGCACCAGCCGTGAATTTTCTCAAAGATAAGAAGTTGAAACTGTTGATGTCAGACAAAACTGGCTCATTCGTCATACTTGATGATGTAGGCTACAATAGGAAAGCGGAAGAAGCTATGAACAAGAATTTTAATGAAGTGCATCAACTTGACCACAAGTGTATTGAAGCAGCTAAGAAGAAAGTCATACGGCAGTGTGAAGACGCCGGCTTGGAAAAGCTGGTCAAAGAAATTAAGGCAGCTACCAATTTAACGCTTAACCCGTTTTTCTCTGTGAAAACCCACAAAAAAGGGAACCCCTTCCGTGCCATAGTAGAAGACAGGAACACTTGGCAACACGCTTTAGCGATCTATCTGCAGCAAAAACTGTCTACGCTTCCATTGGATGACCCATTCCACGTTCGCAATTCCAATGAAGTGGTGGACTTCTTCAGTCAAGGACAGACCGTAAAGTGCCTCTCCATAGATGTGAAGGAAACTTTTTTACAATGTGCCACAGGACGCAGCCCTGCAGGCAGTTGAAGAGCGTATAGATTCCTACGGAGCGGTGAAGTTCCAAAATAGTAGTGGAATAAGTGTGCACGTCTTCTTGAATTTGTTGCGACTCTACCTTGAGTCCCTGTTTGTTTCGTTCGCGGGAAAGGTGTTTTTACAGAAATCGGGGATTTGCATAGGATCTTGTTTAGCTCCCGCACTATGTGACATTTTTCTTGCAAACGGCGATATAATTCTGCACAATGAGCTTAGCTGCTTTGGAGCAGTAAAATGATTTCGCTATGTAGATGACTTTTTAGTATGTTTCCCTTTTCATCAATTTCCAAAGCAAAATGAATCGAAATGTGTCGAGGTGTTCGCAAGAGCGCACCCAGGATTAGAGTTTACAGTTGAAATGCCAGATAAGGGATGCCTGCAGTTTTTAGACATTTCATTAACTTTTAGTGCGGGCCACACATGTTGGGAGTATAAACCGAGAAGTGAAAAGAGTTTGCTTCCTTACGATTCGGGACATTCAAAATTAGTTAAGCGGGCCATAGCCAGCTCCAACGTCAACCAGTCTATTCGAAAGTCATGCCCCCCATAACATCAAGAACAGTATGATGCGTCAAGTCTCCAGACTCAGAGACAGTGGTTACCCCCCTTTTATGATAGCGTCTGTCGCTGAAAAGATTTTGAAGGACCTGAGCGGCGGAAAGGATGCAGCCAAAAACACCGATGAAGGTAGGAAGAAGGTGACAGTGTTACCCTACATGCATAAAACTTCGCACGGCCTAAAAAAGATTGCTGAAAAGCGCGGCACAACAGTTGTGTTTTCAGCTCCTTTGAAATTGAAAGGGCTCTGCAAAAAAGTTGATTCCGAAAAAGAAAACCGTCTAGCAACAGCTGCAGGATAAGGCATTCTAACCGGTATGTGGACTGTGTGGACAACGTCGTTTATAAGATCCCCCTCACGTGCGAAAGATCATATATAGGGCAGACGGGACGATGCTTAAACAACAGATTAAGAGAACATAGATACGCGACTGAGATGCTAGTCTCCAGGGCAATTAGCAGCGCATTGCGCACGTTGCGAGTGTAAGCCTATGTTCAGCGATACCAAGGTTTTGGAACACAGTAAATCGAAAAAAGGGCGAGAAATCCTGGAGGCCTACTTCATCCAAAAAAATGATCATTCAACATACGTAAGCTCTCCTTCTGTGGCTCCGGGAAACCCAGCTTTTAATTTCATAGACAACCATTACGTCAACCCACACGCGTCTTCATGAAATCTATAGATTTGCACAGGTCACCCTCACTCATTTTTACGCTTTTTCATGTTCTATGTCGTGAATTTATCTGCCTCCCACCCTTTCATGTCTGTGTATGTATATGACGTGCTTTGATCGCAAATAAACAGTTGCAAGTTCGCGCACTTCTGTGTTCCCGTGTCATCCCCCCTGTTTCATTTTAGCGCAGCAAAAGAACGACGCGAGGGGGGTGGGGATCCCTCGAGCCACCTTCCATTTTACGACCGTGGTCGTCGCGGGCGCACGCGTTATCTCCCTATCTCGGTAGGCGAAAGCGGGCGGCCGGTGTAGCCTTCTACGTGCTGCGCTCTCAAAGCGAAGAGAATGTGGTGCGCAGTGTCCCTGGAGCGGCCGTATTCTCTTAAAGCAGCGTTTTCTAGAGGTGCGTGGGATCCGATCCAAAAGAGTTAGCTGCCAGCCTCACTTCGTATAACATTACAATTTGTTGCTATCGCATTAATTGCTTCACCCTTGTGGTGAAACTGTGACTTTTTCGTTTCACGGTGGCATTGCAACTTATGAGCGTATGGGGTGCTTCACGCACACGCACAAAACACTTGAGAGCAGTCCCGTTTCTGTAGCTTGTCTGAACAAAGAGCTATTATACGCAGTTGGCGAGAAAATAATGCGAATACTATAACTCGCAAGGCTATTCTCTCTGAAGGCGCGGGCCGCTTGCAAGGGGTCCGCGGGCCGCATGCGTCCCGCGGGCTTCATGTTTCAGACCCCTGACATGGAGAGACGGTATTGTCAATACACCGTTGCGGAGGGGAAATGAGTTGCAAGTATTGCAAATGAGTTCTGCGGAATCCCGCAATCCCTAATCATGCTACAAACGGGTGGTTGTCCATTTTTCCTTTCTTAACAGAATAATTATACCTTGCTAGCGGAGGGCCCAAACGGGGGGTGGGGTCATCTCTGACGGCTTACCGCCGGCATTTCGTTCTGTTGCATCCGTACCCGCAGCGGAGAGTCATTTTCGGTAGAGACGACCGTATTTTAGGGGCGAAGCTCCTTAAAGCGGCACCCGTTCGTCCCTCGTCGTAGTGCGTAACCAGTCTTACGCTTTGACCTCCAAGGTGGTGCCGGTGGGAGATTTCTCCTGTGCGTTGTTGAACAATAAAAAATTCGCAGCGTGCGCGTTAACTAAAAGCCGAATTCTTCTGTCTCTCATTCCCCATTAGCAGCCATTGGCATTTCTCCTGTGCGTGATTAAACAATAAAAATTTTGTTCAAAACGCCGTTGATTGATGAAATAAACCAACGAAAGACGCCAGATGTTTTCTAAAAGCAAAACGAAAAGACGCCAGATGTTTCTAAAGCAAAACGAAAAGACGCCAGCTGCTTAACGAAAGACGCCAGGTGTTTTCTAAAGCAATGGTTTTATAATCAAAACCATATCGCGATACAGGTTTGTAGTTGACGATGCTCGTTGCCGTCGGTGTGTGCTCGTATGGATAAGGATGCCGCTGCAACCAGTGCAAGAACCACTTAGCTTACATTTCACCGACCACAAAGCGGTCATAATGAAAGGACAACGGAAACCAGCAATAAAAGTTTGATAAAACATTTAATCAATCGTTTCACGTCATTTTTATCGGGCGAATTAACGGAAGAAATTTCACGGTTTAACCGATGATTACTTCCAGGAGCTTCGCCCAATCTCATCATCATTCACCTCGTGGATCTGCCGTAAATTTTTTATCTAATACGATGAAATTCCGTGTGCCTCTCAGGCTAGGAACGAAGTACATCGCTCCATTCTCATTAGGAAATCGCAGGTGCAGGACGTATACACTTCTTTAGACGACGCAGACGGCGCGCTGTCACTTTTGCCTCTGATTAAAAGAAACTCGGCAGACATATTTAAGGAAGAAGTTAGGAGACTACGAAGTGCGGGATATCGTTCTGATAAGTGGTCTAGTCAAGCCCAGCATGGCATAGAAGCTGAACGTAGATGTTGCGTTGCCCAGTAGCGCCACAACACACAGCCTAGTAGAAGCTGCCATTTCGGCCCCGGCAGCATGTATTTGGAGGGGTCACGTATATTTACAACACCCTAAAAGAGATTACGGCCGCACGCAGGGGACCTCAATTGAAAGGGTGCACCACAGGAGACAAGCACGTCGATGTGTTCTGCGAGCGTCTCATAATCTTGGCACCACTGGTAGCCGATGCCGGCTAAGCTGAGGCAGCAAATATGAGCCCCATTGCGTAAATCTCCTGCAGAACTAAACTCTCTGAAAAAACAGCGCCATCGAACGCAAGAATGCTCGCCAGTACTCTGCCAGACAGCTCGCGTTTTCGGCACTTAGGACTTATCAAGTTTGCGCGGTTATTGCATGCCAGCGTTTAACGCGACAGCATTAAGGAGCTCGTTTCGCAAAAATTTCGAGGTTGACGTCGGTCTTTGGCTGGGAGCGAAAAATCAGTGTTGTCTGTGAGCGAAAATTCGAAGTAGATGCAAATAAAGAAATCATAAAAAACTATTTCGTTCGAGTGGTTTGAGGGATTCGAAGCTGTGACCCCTCACTCCATGGTGCGATTCGTTTAGCCGTTCCGTTATCATGCATACATCCTCTATTAACAGCGAGCTATTTGTATACACTATTTAGCGTGGGTGGTACATCTCAGAGGTTCTTCAGCGGATTTAGAGAAATCCCGCAAAATGGCACAAAGGCCCCACGGTCGCGCTTTTCGTGCTGTGTCACGCCGGGAACAGCGCGCGTCCACACTTTTTCTTTGCGGCACGCTTTAGGAGTCGACCGAAAAGCAGAACCAGACTAGGAATTGGCTTGTGTTCCTTAACAAGCACTCAAATCAAGAAGGCTCGCGCACTTACAGTGGCCTCAAGCATTTCGTCTCTATACAAATGCCCCCGCCGCGGCCGGGACGGAACCCACATCGTTCGGGTCAGCAGTCGAGCACCGTAACTACTGTACCACCACCGTGGCTTGCGGTTCGCAAATTTTGTTTGCTGTGTATTTTTTGTCTTTTATAAATGCGAGTATCACGAGGTCAACAAAAATCTATATTTAATGTATTCCATAGCACCACAGCTGCCTATGTGAGCTACGTTGTCTCGTGACTCGGTAGTGTAATGTTTTGGGATAAGTGGTGTTGATAGGTCCTGCGTAAAAAGGTAATATCTGATAGAGCACGTGAATGGATTTCTATACAACTCTTGAAACGAAGCAGTATGATGGGGCTCATTCGCAAAACATCGCGTCGTCTAAGTAGCATCAGATAGCATCCTATAGACCTAAAGGAAATTTAACATTTCACTTCTGGTTCGAATCACTACTTCGCAGTCAGAGAAACAGATCATAATTTCGCTCACCGGCAGTTCATCTCAGAAATACATGCACCACGCATTATTACGGTTCGCAGTCAGTGTGAACGCTTGACTAGTTCTCACGCAAATAAATGCTATTAGTAGCACTTTCTCATAAGAAAGCGTGGCAGTATATCTTTTGGGACGTCAGGTAGAAAGGTGATGAAACTGTCTGGTGGGTAGATAAACTTACGCAGTGTTGCGTTACAATGTGCACTACCAGAAGGTAAACCTAATCACTGAGTCTATGACAAAGCTCATATATGAATGTAAGTCTGCTACACGTAACTCTGCTCTTCTTTATTGTTTTCTTCAATAGTAAGCTGGCAAATTTCGCGGACGAGCTTATTCTAACAGTGCGAAGTATAGCGGATAAAAAAAACATGCGTACAGACCATGAAAGATTGGTTCGATCACCGTTTTCAACAGATTTGGATCAATTATCTTCTCATGAAACTAAGATAATTGTGACGTTTGGGGTGAATTCAGCTCGATCGATTATGTAGATGGAGCGCCAAACACGAGAGGAAACACAGGAGCGTGCAAATGCGCAGTAAAATATAGCCAGGTTTAAATTTAGTGCATTATTTTCTATTATAATTTTTATCTTCAGTAATAAACTTGTGTTTTCTAAATGGCTTCTTCACGTGACTCAACTTAAATTGTAGCATAGGTCGGCAAAATAAATGGAGCTCACTCAGACTCCCTCAATAAATATATTTTTCGCTTAGGACTCACTCGGACTCAGACTCACCAAAAGTTTGCTGAAGCAGACTCACTCGGACTCAGACTCACAAAATTTCTCTCCAACCAAACTCACTCGGACTCAGAGTCACCGGTGTTTTCGTCATCCAGACTCACTCGGACTCAGACTCGCTAAACGTTTCCTCAAACGGACTCACTCGGACTCAGACTCATCAATATTTTAGTCAACCTGACTCACTCGGACTCAGACTCACCAAAATTTTCCTCAAGCGGACTCACTCGGACTCAGACTCACGAAAATATTACCCAGCCCGACTCACTCAGACTCAGACACACGAAAATATAACGAAAATATAACCCAGCCGGACTCAGACTCACCAAAATATTTGTCAGCCGGACTCACTCGCACTCAGACTCACCAAAATTTTCCTGAAGCGGACTCACTCGGACTCACAGACTCGCCTAAATTTTGCTCAACCAGACGTACTCGGACTAAAAATTAGCAATGTTCGATTTGACCCGACTCATCCAATAAATGTCGAAGGAGCGCCATAAAATAGCTTCTGAAAAATTATACAAGTAAAGGGTTCCCAAGTGTCAGGAAACCTTGAAAATATATGTATGATAACTTTCAACATACAAAAAGAAGTTATTTCCCGTGCATCTCAATGTCGTAAAGAGAAATTCAACATTACACGTGGTTCTTGCCATATTGAGAATGTTTTCTTTAAATATAACAATGGGTCTACGGACCTTCGAGGAACATTAGGTTTTCATTCCTGTTACCTTTCAAATGCGCCGTGCGCACGCGCCATTTGTTTTCAATGGGCGAGCGCGTACGTGCGTTTTTGGCAGACCCAATTATAAATGCAGTCCTTTCTTACGCTTTGCCGTTCGAAGGCATAATCACGCTACTTGGGAACGAAGAAAGCTTGACATTACGTTGTGGCGCTTTTCTAAACACGTTCAAGCAACTGCCAATGGTCTTGGAGTCGATTTACCGCACATTGACGACGCGAAAAAGAAAATAATATGAGGCGGCCATATTTTGCAGAATCGAGCTCACCACCTTGAAAAATTTTTGAAACATGGCTTTATAGGTTGCATGGCTATGCCTCTCTAAAGTTTCCGAAACACCTGCCACGATGGTCTAGTGGTTATGGTGCTTGACTGCTGACGTGAAGATCACGGCGTCGAAACCCGGCCGCATTTTCGATGGATGCCGAAAGGCTTGAGGCATGTCTGCTTATGCTTTGGTGCACCTAATGAACCCCAGGTAGCCAATATTTCGGGAGCCGTCCGCTACGGCACCCCTCATAATCACATCTTGGTTCTCGGACGTTAAACGCCAATAATTATTATACTAGTGTTTCGAATTATAGCAATGCTAAGTTTGGTTTTAGTCGATGTCATGCTTTCGCAAAGTGATTGCGGATAATATAGGTTGGTATTTTACGTCGCAAAGCCAAGATGTGGTTGTCAGAGACGCCATAGTGGAGAGCACCAGACATTTAGACCACCCGGGGTTCTTTAACGTGCACCTCAATCTAAGTACACGGGTTGTGACTGCGTTTGTTTCTAGGAAGATATTTTTCGGAGCCGGCTAAGAACCAGTTGTAACTGTTGAAGCAGTCCGAGCGGCCTACACTTAGAAGAAGAAGAAGTCGAAACACGACAACAAGACAAGGGGCAGGGGGGAAAAGACAATAAAGGAGTTCGATAGAACAAGATGGAGTCTCTTGTGTTCAGTTTATAAGTGAAGTTGTATTACACATTTTGGCGCAGTCGGCTTTGACGATCCATGATGTGGGTTACCTTCTTCGTTCAGCCAGCCACGGGCAGCCTGGTCTTCACGAAGTACGCGCTCCCTGGAGATCCGCCAGTTGATCTTCCCGTCGACGTGACGACAGGTGAGCTGATCTCAACAGTTCTCGAGAAGGCGTCCATGTCTCTTGACGATGTCTTGAAAAAAGGGTCCGTGAAGATAAATCTTCAAGTCTCCCTTTTCAACCACCTTGTCACATCCAAACTAGAGATGCCAGCTGCATCTGAGCCAACTTCTCGTGCAGACCTCTCCGTTGTCCTTCAGGCGATTCAAGCTCAGCAAAAAACAAGTTTGGGAACAAAATAAAATGATTCAGACCCTTTTGTCGGCTTTGAGCCTGAGAGACAGCGGTCCTACTGAGGTTGTGAAACCTGAACCGTTTGACAGTTTGTCGGGCAATCCAGAGGCATGGATTACTTTCTTTGAATACGCCTGTAAACAGAACGGCTGGATCACAGATGAACAACGAGTGAAACATATGCTCCCGTTTTTAACTGGCACCGCACGAAAATGGTACGAGTTGCGTATCATAGAACATGAATGTGATGCATGGAGCACGTGGAAGGAGAACTTCATTTCATCATTCCGTGGAAGCCCGCTTGAGCGATGGGATCAAGCCATCTTCTACCGCTACAGGTCTGGACAAGTGATCAAGTATTTCTTTGAAAAGCGTCGATTGCTCCTACTTGCAGAGCCGGACATTCCACTGACTTCCATTATAACACTCGTCATACACGGCTTACCTTGGGAATTGCAACGACAGGTTCAAGCTAGAACGACGAAAAGTCTGGAGACATTGCTGCAGTCACTCCAAGATGTGGCCTGTCATTGGACGGAGAGGACAACAAAGTCGCAACGCGATGTTCAAGGGAAAGGAGCATCAGGAAACAGGGGGTTTCGTGCCCAGCCACCAAAGTCTTCGCAAGAGGCAAGTCACCGTGAGTCGTTGCACACTACCGAGATGGAGTCCATGAGTGAGGAACGCACTTCGCAAAGATTAGAAAAAAACTAATAAATGAGGGTTTTCAGTCTGACCCTAAGACACAAAACGAGACTGCTTGTTTGACTTCTTCAAGCTTGTTGCATATAGACCTCGAGGTCAATGGACGACGCATACGCGCACTGATAGACAGCGGGGCTTCTGTATCTATCCTTAAGAAAAGCAATGCTAATGTTCAAGATGTGTTCCGGGGAAGGTCGGTTCTTTTGCGTGGATATGATGGAAGCGAGAAAGTGTATTCTGAGTGGGCACGTCTGAAAGTGGCGTACCAGTCTAAAACTGCAGGAATTGTTGCACTAGTTATAGTCGTCCAGATATGAGGTTGTTGAGATTGAATATTTATTGGGCTGATGAAGTGTCTGTCTAAAAGAAGCTGACAAAGTGGAGCCGGGAAACAAAGAGGACCACCTAAGGACTCCGAACAAAACAGTCCGATTCCGCAACTGTACCCCGAACTGGTTTGCTTGGGAGGATATCCACCGGCGACTACACAGTTCGAGGTTCCATTTCAGCTTCACGAAAAAGCAGTTGTGAAGAAAAAACCATATAACTTTACGCGGTAGAAGAAAGCATGGCTAAAGGAAGAACTCCAAAAGATGTTAGACGCCAAAGTAATTCGACCGTCGGTGTCTCCATTTGTCTCACCTATCACCATTGCTCCAAAGGAAGACGGCAGCTGGCGCGTGTTGTCGGATTACAGAGCAGTAAACATCCAGACACTGCTGATTCCTTTTCCAATGCCGAGGATCGACACCATCATCGATGGAACGGGAGGCTGTACCTGCTTTTCTCGCATAGACCTGTGCAAGGGCTTCTGGCAAGTGCCTCTACAAGAAGGCACCAAGCAATACACTGCTTTCACAACACCATTTGGCATATATGAACATAACCGCCTTCGATTTGGATGGAAAAACTCACCGAGTTGGTTTCAGAAAATGATGAACGCAGTATTGGACCCCTACATTGGACGCTTTTGCAATGTCTATGTAGACGACATCATCATTTACTCTAAAAGTGAAAAGCTCCATGAAGAACACCTGGCTCATATTCTGACAGCATTATCTGATGCTAGGTTAAAAGTTAATTTCAAGAAGAGTGAGTTCTTCAAAACCAAGGTCACCTTTCTTGGCAGAGTTTTAGATAGAACAACAAAGAACACCAAAGAGGAATCGGTAATTCGGATTACAAAACTAGCAAAGCCGTACGATATACACTCCTTTCGTGTATTTCTTAGATTGGCGGGTCGTTTCCGAGCTTTCATTCAAGATTATGCTCTTAAAAGTCGCTGCCTTACTAGACTGACGCAGGAGGATGTCCCCTTTTGTTGGACAGAAGAATGTGACGACGCCTACAGAGAATTGGTTCGCATAATTTCTTCTTGATCCAGTGCTGTGCTTACCAGACTTCTCGCTGCCCTTCGAATTAAACACCGATGCTTCTCACTATGGAACGGGAGCCGTCTTGTATCAGCGAGATTCATCCCGACCACAAAACCAACAGCTTCGTGTAGTTGGATACTACAGCTACACATTCAACAAGGCCGAAATAAACTACACGACGACAGAAAAAGAAGCTCGCCGTTTTAAAAGCCGTCCGCTACTTCCGGTCATATTTGGAAGGCACGAAGTTCAAGCTTTATACAGACCACGAAGCCCTAACGTATATTTTAAAGATGGCTGAATTGAAAGGAAAGATAGCTCGTTGGGTGGAGGAACTTCAGCATTTTGACTTTGAGGTAACTCATCGCCCCGGAGCCTCCGTGAAGGACGCGGATGCAATGTCGCGATTAGTGATTGAGCTTCCCGAAACTTACGAGGAAGTTAATGCAGTGAGGATATGGGAAGGAACTGAGGTTCTACAACAGACTCCAAATGGAAGAGTTGCCGTGCCTACTTCCTTAGTTCCAAAAATATTGGAACTCTAACACGACAGTCCTGAATAAGGCGGGCACGATGGCTTTTGGAGAACCTACATGAAATTGACAAAGAGATTCACATGGCCTCGCATGAAGCAAGACACAAAGACCTATGTATCATCATGTCACAAATGCCAGATAATAAAGTGAAATTTAAACAACCAACGCAGAAAATGGCTATACCAGCACATTCTAACACGCCATTTGAAGTAGTTCATCTGGACTTTGCGGAACTACGGAAAAAGTCTGAAGGAGTTCAGAGGACACAATCTTTCCTGTTGTGCATTGATGAGTGCACCAGGATGAACGCAGCAAGACCTGGCAAAGAAGACGCAAACAGCGTGATTTCTTTTTTGAGCAGGAAGATGTTCGACAACGTAAAGGTAATTGTCTCTGACAATGGACCTGCCTTCCGAAGTCGTCGGCTACAGGAATGGGCTGAAAAGCGTAAAATCAAGTTGCGGTTCACTGCGCCCTATCATCCTGCCGCAAATGGGTTAGCTGAGCGGGCGATCAGAGATGTTTAACAGTACCTTAGTATGTATCCAGCGCTCAAAGGTGGTTGGAAATGCTGCCTGGAAGCAGCAGTAGCTCACCACAACCGTTCATACACAACTGGACTGGGATGCACTCCTCTATTTGCTGCAACTGGGAGACCAACATATCTGCCTGCGCATATAAGCCTTGGCATTGACAAGAACATAAAGCTACAAGAAGCGGCAAGATCAGAAGATAGTGTGTCAAGGTACCGTGAAAGAATGAAGCGGAATTTCGACAAGCGACAAAATACAACATTGCCAGAACTCGAAGTCGGTGACTTAGTGCTGGTGAAACGAAGACCGAGTCTTAACGCGGCCTACAAGGGACCATTTCGCGTTATAAAGACGGCAAGTCAACAAGGACACTTGAAGACCATATGGTACATTGGTCCTAATGACACCGTGGATTCCGCTGCCATTGGAAATGTATTCAAGTATCATCCCAGGAGGGATGTAAACCATGTTGGGGGGGGAATGAAGCAATCCGAGCGGCCTACGCTTAGAAGAAGAAGTCGAAACACGACAACAAGGCAAGGGGCTGGGGGGAAAAGACAATAAAGAAGTTCGATAGAACAAGATGGAGTCTCTTGTGTTCAGTTTATAAGTGAAGTTTTATTACAACTGTTAGTGACTACTCTATCTGTGGATAATGGTGAAGAGTCGTATGAGTACCACGCTGGTACGGACGCAAGGCAAAAAGGAACGTGCATAGGCGCGCGCCGATGAGAGCCGGCCAGTGTGTTCGAAGGTATGGTCGAAGCTTGCTACACACCATGCAAAATGAGGTTGCAATTTTCTGCTTTCCAAAAACCCCAATTGCTGACAGTCAAGCCGATTGCAAGAATGCCGTATTGAAAGGTGAGGACGCGGGCGCTGCTTCACAGTAATCGTACTAGTCCCCAGAAAGGACAGGAATATTCATTTTTAAGAAAAAAGTCACTGGACAAGGCGCTGAACTGACAACTGAGGGGTTTACTACAAACGAGACGCAATAAATTCACATGTCTAATCCTGCACCATAAGCAATTTTATTTTGTTTTAATCTCACTTCGTAGCTGTTTTAGCTATCCTTAATAACTTATTATTTGTATTGTTTTTACTTCGATGTAACTGCTAATTTCTTATGCATTCCCAAGTGCACAGCTCCCCTCTGTAATTTCTTCGGGCCTTCAGGGTACTATTAAATAAATAAATAATTGAGGAGCCTATTATCATCGGGTAAATGGGGGAAGCGGAGGTTGCCGTCTTCGTGCGTAACGTATACTGTTTTTCTTTGCAGAATAACAGACTGATGGGCAATTAGTGCGGGTTCATAATGACATCTAGTGATTCATGAAACATATGAGAAATGCGCTAATTTGTCTCCCAAGAGGAGACACTGCTCATCGACTTATCATCGAAAGCCAGTGCTACAACGAATACAAAAGGAGTGAGATGAAGGCAAGACATGCGCTTTTTAGATGCGAAGCATCTTATGCTCGGGGCTCTGTCCGTCCGTCCCGTGTCCCGCGTCCCCCGTCCCGCGTCCGGCCACTGTCATGAAGTAGGGAAGCACCCATCATGC
Organism: Rhipicephalus appendiculatus; assembly: GCA_030522465.1. NCBI lineage: Eukaryota > Metazoa > Arthropoda > Arachnida > Ixodida > Ixodidae > Rhipicephalus > Rhipicephalus appendiculatus. The sequence continues at coordinate 102,003 of JALIZH010022296.1, forward strand.
GAACCAGAACCCTGTAGTAATATGAAGGCCGTCAACCCTAACACAGTCATCCAGAGTCATGGCCGAGAGCACTCTCAGAGAGGCTGATTCGCAATGGCTAGGCAGGTGGTGTCTGTCGCCCAGGTTGACCCCATTCCTTAATCTTGCTTGCATGTGTTTGGAGAGGGCTTAGTCCGTTCCTCCTTCCCGCCTCCCACACCACCACAGCGCATGCGCGTCCCCTCCGCCTCTCTCTCCTAAGCTCACCCCCCTTTCTCTCCTCTAGGAATCGTCTACTCTACGGAGCGGCATGCGCCCCCCCCCCCCGTGCTCTCCTACGCTCACCCCCTTCCTCTACTCTACGGTGCGGCTCCGGCGTCCCACAGCGCATTAGCGTCCTCTCCTCCTCTTGGAATCATCTACTCTACGGAGCGGCTCACGCGTCCCACACCCCCCACAGCGCATGCACGTCCCCCCCCCCTCTCTCTCCTCTCCTGCGGCCCCCCCCCCCCGTCCTTTCCTCTAGGAATCCTCTACAGAGCGGCGCGAACGACAGGTGGTGTGACAGCTGCTTACTCCGCTGGGGGGCGCTACGGTAGTTCCGCGGTATGAAAGTGACGGAGCGCGTGCGCCTCATTCTCTCTCCTGCGCAGCGCCGCGATGAGCGCCCGGACCACTGCCGTGAAACGAGAGCGGCGACGTTCCTCCCGCTCAAGCTAATTATCTCCCCGCTGCTTCGCATCCACACATGGTTCCCTTTAGCGGTAGATGGGAAGTTTTTTTTTCTTTCCTGCTTCAAAGACTACATTCTTGAAAGATGCAGGGAGGGGGGGTAAGGGATTGAGAGCAGTGCTTGAGTCTCGTATATTTCTGAGACCGCCCATTATCTTCCTACCAGCGCATACCCCCCCCCCCCCCCCCCCCGCCGCACACACACCCTTTATCTTTCCCATTGAAGTTCTGAAACAAAATTTTGAAGGCTAGATAACATGTGGGATAGATTTGTGTATACACACGCGCATCATCTACGAAATATCGACAGATAATATAGCCTAGGACGTATTTAAAATCGATTTTAAAGTTCCTATCGCACTACTGCAGCTAAACGTGCCTTCGTTTATTGTGTAAACAACCGACCACCCACTGCGTCACGCGTTTAAATATAAAACTCCAATCAATATCGCCAATCGTCGCCACAGCAGCGGATAGAAGAAATGAAGACAATAATTCGTGACCTCTGCACCAACGGCTACACAAAGGCGTTTATTCGCAGGGCCCTCCGTAAGAGAAAAGACGGGGGAAACGTGACACCAGCGGCGCCGCAACGACGGCGCGTGTCGATCCCCTACATTGCGGGCGCCAGCGAAGCAACAGCCCGTCTACTAAGAAAGGCAGGGGTTGACGTTGCCCACAAGCCATCCACGACCATCGGCAGTTTCATCCCTCGGCCCAAAGACAGCGCACCTGCGGAAAAAGCGCAGGGCGTCGTGTACCGGATCACGTGCGCCGACTGCCCCGCTTCCTACATTGAGGAAACCAAGAACTTCCATGAAAGAATGCGGCAGCACAAGTATGACCTCCGTCACTTGAACAGCGGACGGAGCGAAGTGACAGAGCACTGCTAGCGATTTGACCACCATACCAGTCTAGACGGCGCGGTGATTTTGGAAAAAGAAAGGAACCTTCGCCGGCTGCCCCTCTTCGAATCCTGGTACATTGAGCAGACAGCGGGGAACATCAACCACACCACGGGAGCACTGCCATCCCTCTACTGCCAGGGCTTGCGACGACTCACGGCAGACCATCACGCCTGGCAAGAAGGCGTTGCACATCTTGGGCCTTCTCACCCCTGAACAAGAAGCCGATCATGCTTCGAAACGTCGCGGTTTCTTAAAATACATTTTGGCGGGAGTTTTCTTTTTTCTCCAGTTTTCTCTCATCTAAACCAGGCAGACTTCTGCCGAATGTTCACCTTTGAAAGAAGAGATATTTGTGTAGCAGGCCCCAAGCCTAGAGTGTCGAGCTCGTTGCATCGTTTTGTACTCTCCTTGCATTCCTTGGGGTGTATTAGGAGCTCGAAAGCAAGATACGAGAAACGAGCGTGGGAAACGCCCCGTGCCATGAAGATTTTTGCCGTGTGGCTTGGACGAACACAATGACGGCTGAGAGACCACCGAAAGTGCATCAGCGCGTCAACGGTGACTATGAATGGAAAGGTGTTCGAATAGGAAAGAAAAGAAAAAAATACGAAAAAAAAACGGGTTTTGCTTGAGTCGGCAAGGACTGAACTGCAGGCCTGCTGGAAAAATATGGCAGCAATATCTCGCAAAGAGAGTCTGGAATTCGAAGATGTCATTAAAGTTTAAAAGTTAACAGAATTCTTTGACCACATTACAGCCCGAAGAAATTTGTTTTTGCGAGTGATGAAGCGTCGCGTATGGCATGAATGCGGCGTTTCTACCCCCCCTTCCTCCTTGAAATCCGGTCGCTACAACTTTCGAGGTACCACGGGGGCAAGCTTTATCTAGCCACTTTAAATAATGCAGCCGCTGTTTAATTGGTAGCGAATGACATGACGAAAGTCGATGGTCTGTGTCGTCGCTACATTTTTAATAAAGCTTGAATTTCGGCGACATGGTGCATAGCGACTGCGAGCGCGAAACAATGCATTCACAAGGCATTCAAAAGCGCCCGTCCTGTCTATCTCGTACTTGTGAATGTCTTGTTTGGCGCTCAAAAATTTCCCAATTGCCACATTTATTCACGGGAAAACCGAAGCGGCCTCCAAAGACACAAGCGGTTCAATGCAGCAGAGAGCGAAGGGACGCTCGACGCTCGCGAATCGTGCTGCTTTGTCGTAATTGAATCCACATGAATGATGAAGCTGGGACATTGCACTCATTCTCCGTTGATTAGGCACACAATTGTTGATCAAACTCAATGTGGATCACGATCTCGCTTAATAAAAGTGGCCTGGAGTTGTAAATGTGTCAGAACATGCTGCACAGCCCACTTACATGCCCTCGTATATGAGGGCACGGACAGCTTGATAATATGAAATATAATTTCTGGGGCTTTACAAGACGGTAAATCTATAGGATTACTAGGTACGCCATAAAAGGCGGCTATAAATATTTGTAACCATAGGTCGGCAAAATAAATGGAGCCCACGCAGGCTCGATAAATGTTTTTCGCTTAGCACTCACTAGGACCCAGACTAACCAAAATTCTGCTGAAGCGAACTCACTCGGATTCAGACTCATGAATATTTTCGTCAATCGGACTCACTCGGACTCATACTCACCAAAATTTTCCTCAAGGAGACTCACTCCAACTCAAAATCATCTAAGTATAACTCAGCCGGGCTCACTCGAACTCAGACTCACCAGCATTTTCCTGAAGCGGACTCACTCGGACTCAGACTCACCTAAGTATAATTCAGCCGGACTCACTCAGACTCAGACTCACGCCTCAATCTGAGTCTGAGTGAGTCGACTCATGAGTGAGTTTGCCGACCTATGCACATGAGGCAACATATTTGGCAACGGCTGAAGAGAGGCTAGGCCAGGTGCAGCGACTTCGCATTTTGTCGTACGTTTGTGATAGCCGAGATGACCGGCAGTGGGATCATCGCGAAATGTTTCAAGAATTTCACGTTGTAGACAACGTGGTATAACTAGCACCCATTTGTTTCCATCGACATGATAAACGTAGCGATGTAAAACACCACCGTGAAGTTTGAATTGGTTAAGTTGTCGACGAAGTCGGGCGTTCGGAGGGGCAGAAGCACCTTCCATGCGTGCTATAATCGAGCGGCAGGAAGGGTCGACGTGTTGATGCGACACAAGGACAGATGGGCTGCTGGATCTTAGCCAACTGAGTGCCGCGATAGGTAAAGCAGTCTCGGTGGGAAGCGGCGACGGTGAGCTATCACGGCTGGCCAGAGGGCAGCGAGAGAGAGCATCAGCATCTTGGTGCTTCTTTCCAGGCCTGTAGACGACATCGAAATCGTACTCGCAAACGAAGCACCCAGCGACCAAGGCGACCTGATAAGTTATTTAGCGACGAAAGCCAGCACAATGCGTTGCGGTCGGTAACGACTGTGAAGTGGCGGCCGTGGAGATATGGGCGAAATTTCTGTACTGCCCAAACAACAGAGAGGCACTCCTGCTCGGTTATAGTGTAATTATTCTCAGCGGCAGTCAAAGCACGACTCGCGTAAGCGACGACACGTTCGCGCGCGGTGGTGTCACGCTGCAGTAGAACGGCACCAAGACCATGGCTGCTAGCGTCAGTGTGAAGGATGGTGGGTGCGCCTGGATCGAAGTCGCAGAGTACCGGGTCGGATGTCAGGGCTTGCTTCAACGCCAGGAAAGCCATTTCGAAGTCTTCGGACCAGACAAATTACGCGTTACTTGCGAGCAGTTGATGGAGTGGAGACGCAAGCCTTGCAAAGTCGCGTATGAAGCGCCGGAAGTAAGATGCCAAGACCGAGAAAACTGCGAAGGTCTTTTTGACGCAATGGACGGGAAAACTCGACGACGGCGGAAAACTTCGCAGGGTCCGGTCGAATCCCTTCTTTGCTGACTAAGTGCCCCAGAACCTTGATCGTCTTCCTGGCAAAGGTATATTTTTTTATTCAGCTGTAAACCAGTTTTGCAAGGCAGGCTCGTCGAGATAGCACAAACAGGTTTTCCACTTTAGACCACGCAGTACGCTGTCGATCACGCGCTCAAAGGTAGCGGGCGCGTTACAAAGTCCGAAAGGCATTACATTAAATTCGTACAGCCCATTTGGGGTGGTAAAAGCGGTCTTCTCTTTGTCAGATTCAGACATTGGTATCTGCCAGTAGCCCGATCGCAGATCAAGGCTAGCAAAATACTCGGCGCCATGCAACGAATCCAGTGCGTCGTCGATCCGTGGCAGAGAGTAAACATCTTTGCGCGTTACTTTGTTCAGTGCCCGGTAATCGACGCAAAAACGTACTGTGCCATCCTTCTTTTTCACTAAAACAGCTGGGGAGGACCAGGGACTCGAGGAAGGACGTATGATATTCCGTCGAAGCATATCTGAGACGTTTTCCTCGATGATCTTGCGCTCTGCCAAGGACACGCGATATGGGCGCCGGTGAATAATTCGAGAGCCGTCAGTCTGAATGCGGTGAGTAGCGGCAGTGGTCACACGAAGGACAGCCGAATGAACGTCGAACAAAGAAAGATGTCGGTTCAATAGGTTGAGCAAATCTTGCCTCAGGCTGCTGCCAGATCAGGGCTTATAGTCGCAGACAAAGGTATGGAAGAGCTGAGTGGCGGCGAGCTTGACTCTGGTAGTTCTTTACTCGGAAGGGCAACAATTGCGACGGGATGAGGGTCAACCGCGCAAGTGACTGTTAATCCACAGGGCAGCAATAATGGTTCGGGCGTTTGGCTTAAGGCACTAAGGAAGGCGGACCCTTCAGAAAAACGAATAAGGCCTGGAATGGTTCTGAATGCCTCGATGTAGGGTGTGACCGTAAGGCAGTACTTGGACGTCGCCATCCACAATGTTCTTGGAATGAATGCTTATTGCTTCTCTGGATGCCCAAAGAACATAATCTGAGGTGGTGACGAGGCGAATGCGCCCTTCTTGTTCAGGCAAAGAAGAGTCAGTGGCATTAAGATGGATGAGGCGCTGACGACAAGATATAGAAGCGGACGCAGAACACAAGAAGTCCAACCCCAAAATCAGTTGGTGGGTGCACTCATGGAAAACCGAAACGACAATATGATCACTAATGCCATCTATGAAAACACGAACCGTACACTGGGCGAGTGGGCGAGTGGGAGAGTAATGGCGTTCGTCGCAGTGCGGAGATGGGCCCCAGTAGGGCGTGGTCACCTTGCGGACGCGAGAACAAAGGTCGGAGCGAATAATCGAAATGGCAGCGCCAGTATCCACAAGGGCTTCGACATACACACCTTCTACCAACACTATTAACAAGTTTGATGGTCGCTCTGGAGGATTGTTAGCTGTCCGGTGGATGCAGTTTCCCCTCCTAAAACTGCATCGGGGAGTTTTCCGAGTGGGCGTTCGGCACATGAGATGCGGGTCGCAGAGGCGACACTGAACGGCGATGTGGAGAAGGGGACCGGCGGCGACATTTACGGGAATTCACAGGCATATCCACAGAGTAAGGAGGAGAGGGCGACCGGTGGAAGGAGAAGTGGTGGGGCGTCCGCTGGTAGCTCATGGTTGGACGAAAGCCTCCGCGGGAGCGTAACCGCGTTGCTCGTCCTGTTGGCGCCTTTGGCAAAGCCGAGAGATGTGTCCTCAATAGCCACAGTAGTAACAGATCGGGCAAGGAGGACGCGGCACGGTGTCATAGGGCTGTAGACGCACCGGTGGTGACACCGAGGCAACAGGTACATGGTCGCCTGGCGTAGGCGCAGGGACCGTGGTGGCTGCTGAGAGCGCCGCAACGTCGGCGTACGTTGGCACCTGACGAGCGCTGGAACCATCCGCACACGTTAGACGCGATGCGGACGCGATCTCCTGCGTAATGATGTCCCGCAAGTTGGTTGAGGAGATGGCGGAGCGCAGGTAGAGCAGCGCCCATGAAGCTCTTCACGAACGATGTCGCGTATCAGCGTACGTATGTCGAGGGCCGCAAGAAGACGACTGTCCGAGGTATCATAGCACAGACGAAGACACTGCAGCTCGTCTAGTCTCTGGCAAATGGTGATTACGTCGTGAGTGGTGGTCGCATTTTGCGCAGCAAGGGCGTTAAAGGCGACGGTATTAATGCCTTTTATAATATGGCGTATTTGGTCGGTTTGGGACATGGAGGAGTTTACGCGCTTGCACAATGCGAGAACATCCTCAATGTACGAGGTGTACGATACACCTGGCAGTTTAATACGTTCAGCCATCTTCTTCTTCGCTGCCTCAGCACAAACTGTGGGTGCACCGAAAATCTGACGAAGCTGCTGCGCGAACGTGTCCCAGTTGGGCAGATCTGGGTGATGGTTCCAAAACCAGGTTTTCGCGACATCAGACAGGTGGAAGGGGACGTTGCGCAACTTCTGGGGGTTGTCCCACCTGTTTAAGTCGGTGACGAGGTCGTAGTTTTGCAGCCAGTCTTCAACGTCATCGCCTCGTAGACCCGAGAACACTGGCTGATCACGCTGGCGGCTGTGGATGGGCAGAGCGGACGGTGGAGGCTGCAGTGGGCCGGCGGCGTCGGATGAAGCAGGATTGTTTTGCTGGGCCATGTCAGGCGAGCGGAGCTCCAGTGATAACGTACGAGAGGACTTGGGGATCGAGAAGCACGGTCCACCACTTATGAGGAATCGTTTTATTCGAGTCGAGATTGAGCTTACACCCACTGATGGTGCTATATCCAGATGAGGCAGTTGTACAAATGATGATACATCCAGTTGACAAAGAAGAGTCAGTGGCTGCGTTCACAATATGTATGTATGTATATAAAAAAGGCACAAAGAAAAAAATTCCAAGGCACCCGACCGGGGATCCGAACCAGCGACCCCTCGTTCCGCAGCGTGCTGCATTAAACCACTCAGCCACACGCCATGCATGCGCCAGCGTACTAACGGCAAGCTTGTTATGTACACCATTTACCGCTTGCAGATTGCAGATCTCGCAGGATCTTCAGTGTGTTTTCTATCACGCAATGCTTCTACATTTTCTTTCAATTTGAAAACTGCCCTTGGTGGTCGTATAGGAGACGCGCACGAAAAAGGGACCCCTTTCTGTACCCACTCGTGATCTGGACCGCAAAAAAGAAAAGAACACCGCCCAAACCATGCGTCACACGCCACCGCGTGGCAGAAGACGCAGAGGGGTCATTTCGCGCGCCGCACATTAAAAGAAATATCTAAGAGCGCTGGGTTCTCACAAAATTTTGATTTTGGATTCCTCCTCTTAATTTTTACTTATACAGGTCTGGTCAGGCGCCGTCGCCTTTATTCTTTTACTGTCAAGAGCCTGAAAACATCGATCACTTTTTCTTTCTTGCCGCCGCTTCGCTAGCCATAGGGAAACACATTTCGAAATTTTATTTCTAAAATTAAGAATTTCTCTTAATTCTCAAAATATTCTGTCCATTGGGGCTTCTTCTCTGGGTCACAGCAACAGCGACACTTGCAGCTGTGATAGTTGTTAGTTCACGCTTGTACTGTGTATACCTGCGCGTCCATTTCGAGCGTCCTTCTTTATGCTTCAGTGGGAAGCTGCAAGTATGGAGCTGCTCGTCAATCTTCGTGTGACATTCCAATTTCTTGCTATCGCATTCATTGCTTTGTCCTTGCGGCGAAACTGTGAGTATTTTTCCTATATCTGTCTTCCTTGATATTTATTTATTTCTATTTTTCTGCCTATTGTTTCCCTTTCTTCCTCTCTCTTTCTATTTCTCGCTTTCTTCCTCTTCTTTAAAAAAAAATTGTATACGTGGTGTTGCCTGTGTTACGGGCCCCTAAAGTGCTCCGGACTTAATATCATAATGAAGGCGCTCGAAAAAGAAGAGGAAGGAGACTTCTCTTAAGGACGAGCGCGCGCTCAATATACTACAGATTGCTATGCTATATGGGGTTTTGCCTGCGTTAATATCATCATCAAGGCGCTCGAAGAACAAGAGGAAGAAGACTTCTCTAGGGCGCGAACGCAGGCTACAAATGACTGTGCTATATGTGGTTTTGCCTGCGTTACGCCAAGCGACGACGACAGCATACGATTACAGCGTAGGACAGCATACGACAGCCCGGCCCCCTAAAGTGCTCCTCACTTAAAAACACAGCGCAGCTCACACGAAGTCGCGCAAGGCTGTGTCACAGCAGAGCTGGCGGATTCAAACAGAAGAGGACATAGATGAAGATAACCAAGACAGCGCGGCCCCGGTCGCGAGGCTCATACTTTTTCTACGCCACATGGCAAACTATACTTGTTATACTGTACTTTACATGCCTAAGCTTTATTTTTTTATCCTCTTTTGTGTGTATATTGCTTTATATCTCTTGCTATGTATTATTCTCTGACTTTCTCTCTTCTTCTCTTTTTTTACCCTTCCTTTTCTCTTTCTCTTTTTTTTGTGTCTCTGCTTCCCTATCTCTCTCCATGAGTAGTAGGTCTCTCGCCTTCTATCTTTTATCTCTTTCTTGCATTTGTTATTTCTTTCTCTATCTCTCTGTTCTCGGTCTGTCACCTTCTATCTTTTTTCTCATTAAACTCTTGCTTTCTATTTTTTTTCTGTCTCTTTGTTTCCCTGTCTTTCTGTCTTTATCTCTATTCCTTTCTATCTTTGTTTTCATTTTTTTTCTATCAATTAATTTATATATATCTATCTCTCTTTCTGTGTAGTCGGGTTCTCGCCTTTCACCTTTTCCCTCTTTTGTTCTCTTTCTTAATTCTTTATCTCTCTTTCTGTATTCTGTATCGCATGCTATATTTTTCTCTGTTTCTTCTAGCTCGTTATTTGTCTGTTTCTATTTCATTCTATCTCTGTATCTTTCTATCTGAACTCATTCTCTGTAAGCGTGCCTGGATAGCTGAGTGGTTAGGACGCTGTAATTTGGACGCGGGTACGCGAGTTAAAATCTCACCTCGGGAAACAAATTTTTTTTTCTCCAACGAAATCGTCTATCACTTGCTTTCGATGTCTTGCTGTTGCATGTATTTACTTGTTTGTAAAGTAACAAGCGTATGTAATGCGGTCCTGTGCAAAGGGTAGGGGGGAGAGAGGTGTACGTCTTCTTGTTGCTTAACATTTGACTCCTTACCCGGATAACCTCGTTTTGTCCTCGCAACGATGCCGAGGTGTTCTAGTTTACGTGCCCGATTAACGCTTTTGACTTTTGGCTCAACGTCACTTGAAGGTCACCGACAACGTGCCCGAAAAGCATTCCATGCTTATTCAGTGCTAATTTTTAAGGCGCAAGTTTTAAATATCAGTTTTGCAAAGCTACCTTGAGAGGTTCAGGAAATATCACATCAGGCCGCGAACTGTGCTTGCACTTCGTCTTTTCGGCGTTGCCGTGAGCACAAATTTTCAGAACTTCCGCCAGATGCCAAGCATTGTAAGAAACGCTTTCATGTGGCTTTGAGCCAAGTCCAACGAAGCGCATCAACGGTTTTGTGTATTTGGTGTATGTCTGTGCATATCGTTGGCTTACCAGGCACATTGACTACACTGGCTTGTAAAGCGACATCTTCTTCGACGTTACATCGGTACTCGCGCTACAGCAGAGACGTCACTTCCATCGAATTGAAGTGCAAGCAGCGTTCGCTGCGGGGACCAGCTCCGCGAGAATATGGATTGTTCACTCACAGGAGCGCACATGTAAAGCTTATTACATTCTTATGCAGCACAGCGAACAGCCAGCCCTGCAAACGCAGTACAGGTTAGTCAAGCGCTACCACCACAACTCATGTTAGGCAACTCATATAGACTTCATGTCACCTGTGGTGCCCGTGATGTGCGAGTATGTACCACACCTGACTGGGAAAAATGGTTTCATGGCGCACGCAACACGCCTTTCTTGTTTTCCTTGTTAGACTTGGTGGTCATGTTCGCGATACGCTAGTACCCTGTTGTCTAAACTTTGGTATATTCCAAGAGGCGACCACGAGAGCACCGAGACGTATGTGGCTGTATACATAGATAGAAACGCCCCATTTGCGGCGACGCGCCAAAAAATGCAATTACAAACGCATAGATCGCATAACCTGGCGGTAGTCGCGGGCGGGGATGCAGGGATGCCGAAAATCACCAAACAAGCGGCATCCGCGCAAATACGCGAACACCGATACCCTTGATATGCGGCATCATCATGATCATCATCATGAGCCTGTCTACGCCCACTGCAGGGCAAAGGCCTCTTCCATGTTTCGCCAATCAACCCGGTCCTGTGCTTTCTGCTGCCACGTTATACCTGCAAACTTCTTAATCTCATCTACCCACCTAATTTTCTGTCTCCCCCTCACGCGTTTTACCATCTCTTGGAATCCAGTCAGTTACCCTTAATGACCAGCGGTTATCCTGCCGACGTGCTAGGTGCCCGGCCCATATCCATTTCTTCTTCTTGATTTCAACTATGATATCCCTAACCCCCGTTTGTTCCCTGACCCACTCTGCTCTCTTCCTGTCTCTTAAGGTTACACTTATCATTTTCCTTTCCATCGCTCGCTGCCTCGCCCTTAGTTTAAGTTGAACCCTCTTTGTAAGTCTCCAGGTTTCTGCTCCGTAGGTAAGTACCGGTAAGATGCAGCTGTTATATACCTCACTCTTGAGGAATAGTGGTAGACTACCATTCATGATTTGATAATGCTTGCCGAATGAGCCCCATCCCATCCTTATTCTTCTAGTTATTTCACTCTCATGATTCGGCTCCGCGGTTACTACCTGTCCTAAGTAGACGTACTCCTTTACAACTTCCAGTTGCGGCTATGCGCCACAAATGATTCACAGTCTACCTATATTAACCCACACTACCTATATTAACCCACGCAATAGCTTCAAGGAGCCCTTGTGACTTAGAATGCAGTGCCGGTGTCGGCGGCGCTGTCGATGGGGGGAAAATCTAACTGAAACCAAAGAATGAAAAGCACAGCTTGAGCCGCAATCGAACGCCGCCATTTCTCGTGGCAGTCAAATATTCTACCACAGAAGTACGTGACATCGTGCCCATTTTGCGACGCCCCAATCCGCGATGTAACTCCCACACACTTATTGTGGACCTGCACAGGTGTACAATTAATCCGTCGTCGTCACCTCCGTGCAACACGCCTCAGGCCTGGCCGACCACCCGACCTTGACCACTGGATTCGTGGACCTCACCACCGCTCATTACTTGGACTTTATACACGAAGCAAACTTGCATGAGTATTTTTGAATAAAAATCATTATGCCTAAGGACACACTTTCGAAAAAAAAGTACGTGACTGCTTCGAAGTACTTCGAAAAAAAAAAAGGCCCTATGGAAGGGCGTGTGACACCAGCGCCATCTGTGGCTGCGGGGCGGGTGTCCGCTTTTCTAACAATGTAATCAGCGTTAGATTCACTCAGGACTCTGCTATGTTAATTACGTGTTCTTGGAACATGACAACGACCGTTACTTATGATATGCGGATCATGGCACCGCGGCGTGTACATCGCTGCGATAAAACTGACATTCCTACTGTAACGTGAGGTCTACGTTGCGTCAGACCGAGAGCTTCAGTTGACACGCCTGTGTAGTCGGCGTGCCTGGCACAGCCACGGTATGAGTACAACTATTCAATTTATGCGAACATGTTGATCGACTAAGTAATGCTTCGCTCGAAGAGAAAAAATCCGGCATCGGCTGCCACTCCGAGACAGCTTGGCAAGAAATTCATTTCTACAATGCCTCGGAATAGCTTTTTGTTATACACATGAGCATGCCCATCGTTTTCCGCACTGATTTTGTGTAACACAATTGTTCTTTAATACTGCAGAGATGACGCTTTAATGGAGCCCAGGGCAATATTGTGGAGTCCTGAAAACAGGGGAAAAACGTATAAGCTCAAAACTGACCTTGCTGACCGAATACCCAGAACAGAAAATGCGGATCTCGTAAGTAAATGTCACACTTCAATACTGCTTGCGGGAGTTTTCAGAGAAGGCAAATTATAGCAACTACAGCAAACGGATTATAGACAGGAACGAGCCAAAGATCACGTATCGCAAGGGTTTCAAAGCATTTGATTCTCCTTGCACAGCTGTAATGAAAATCTTCCTTCCAATGCAGCTTCGTTCATATCATACCACACCGTGATGCATAGATTGGTCAGTACTGAACGAATAACTAACGTAAAATCCAAATTTCAATTTCTTCATTAGGCTTCCGAGCAACGCGCATAATGAGACGTTAGTCTAGTCTCGTGAACATTAAAGAGCGACACAGGTATCGTTGTTGCCAGAAGCCATCATCGTGCCAGTCTTAATACGTCTGCAATGCTAGCAGATCCGTATCTACTGCACCATAAGAATTGTCATGTGGCACTATAAGTCACCACCACGCACCCGGTGAAACTCTTAAAAAAATCCTGTAAGATGTCTCAACTAGTTCACGAAACAAGAACAAGCAACACTTGAGACTCACCTGCTTTAAGTCTTGGAGAGTAGGACGCGTCCTTGCGACCGCTAAATTGATAAACAAGGCAAGCCTAGCAAAATACATGACTACTGCACTTACATTAGCGCTTTTCCGCTGTGAATCGTCCGTAGTCTATTAACAGTGGTGTATGTAAGCTCGGAAATCTTGATACCTGTTCCAAACAATTTCGTTTGCTCAATCGTGAACCATTTCTATTGTGAAGTGTGGGCGTAAAGAGCAGTGCAAAATACATTGTCCTTCTCAAACGGCCCTAATGCCCTTCCAGTACTTGCATGTGACTTGAATAAACCTATGAAAAATGCACAAAAGACAAACTGTACATGTCATCTATGTACTTGTGTGTAAAACACGTGGAATTTTTTTCAATCGCCTAAGCAGAAACGTTGAGCAAGGAGCTATAGTGCGTGAGAATAAAAACAACTATTCAACTGCCGGAATGATATATACCACAAACACGTGGTTACCCTGAGAAAATGCTTTAGGTCGTGAAGCATCAAATAAGTGAAAATAACTGTAACATTGTTCCTCGAACTTTTTGCAAAGAACAGGTGTCCCTTGTTTGTGACAAGACATATTAAGGCAGAAGTTGAGTTTTCGTTGCTATGATAACGATGTTTTTTTTTTTTAAACGACGTCCATTGTTGCAGTTGCTGTCGTCCATCTATAAGAACAAAAAACGTTCACGTCGCACGAATATACAGCTCTTCCTTTCTTTAGAATTCATGAGTCGGTTTGCTTGTTGGAAAGTGTTAAATCATTTTTAGAAGCACCCCGCGTGGTTTCTTTGTTTTGAGGCATTTTCTAAGAAAAGCTCCGTTGTGAACAGAGTCCTGAAATCAGGATCTATGCCACAGTAAGCCGCACGGAGCGCCATCCCTGAAAAGGGGTAGCTGCGGTGGGAGGCTACCGGCTTGCACGGGTGCGGGCCCGCAACGCCGAAGTTCTTGACGACTGCGTCATCGTTCCCGTCTTCGTCCCGTCGAGCACCCGTTGGGAATTGTGGGGACTGTGACTGAGTGCATGTTTGTGTGTATGCTGTATTATGTGCTACATTTCTCTATCTTCCCACTATTTCCTCTCCCTCTTTCAATCTCCTCCAGCTATCCTGGACTGGTTAAACTCCGTGCCTTTCCTTCACTGCCACTTCTCTCTCCACAACCACAACACACACACACACACACACACACATATATATATATATATATATATATATATATATATATATATATATGTGTGTGTGTGTGTGTGTGTGTGTGTGTGTGTGTGTGTGTGTGTGTGTGTGTGTGTGTGTGTGTGTGTGTGTGTGTGTGTGTGTGTGTGTGTGTGTGTGTGTATGTATGTATGGGTATAACCTATGACGGCGTTGTCAGCAGCGATATAAATATTTATTTCCCAACAGTTTCGGGAGCGGTCCTCCCTTCGTCAAGTGATGAGTTAAACTAATGTCGTCGAAAGGTCGAAACTGCTTCTTGCCGCGTCCCTCTCGCCTTCAAAGATATTTGAGAGAGGTTGAGAGAGAAAACTAGAAAAAAAACGATGAAAAAAACAAACGAAGAAAACAACGGTGCACGGCCGAAAGTCGTTCAACGTACACATCTGGTTACGATCTCGTGTTTCCCGGTTCTCGTCGTGAGCAGGGCCACCAAAATTTCTCGCCGCGGCGTTCGGGACGAGCCTGCGCCGCCGCACGGGAGGGAAGAATGTTCCCTCAATCGGTCGGCTTTCGACCTTTCATCTCCGCCCGTTCGTTGTCAATAGCTTTGATGTGGTATGGAAGCATCAGCGCTTCACATTGTACGATTGAAAAAGAGACACTGCACACGTACGAGCCAGTCAAGAAACAAGGACTGTCTCCAGTTATGATTCTGTGTTGCCTAATTCATTCTAGCTCATTTCTCGGAGGCAGGGAAGTCTTCCCGGGTCCTCATTGTTGCCGGCTATTACTGTTCTAAATTTTAAAATAAAATATGCCCCACGCCATTCACGCTCGCGTGTGTTTCGGAAACCGGACTGTAAAAGAATTTCGCTGATATTTTCAAAGTTGTGGTTTGGCAGGCGTAGATGTTTGGACAAGGGTAGGTTTGGCAGTGAAGTGGCGTGATACTGTTGATCACTGAACCAGTGGGATGTATTTAAAAAGTCAGGCAAGCCCACACAAGCGTTCAGAAGTGTAAGCCACTCCGTAACGGGGTCAAAAGTTTCAACACAGCGCACTTGAGCAGCTTCTTCTCGGAAGACAGGCCTCGTCGATCGTGGTGGCTCGGCGTGACTGTCAATCATGCGACTTTTCCATAGCGGACAAAGTCCTAATAACATAAACAGATCATATGGAGTATTATTGGTGCGGTTCTTTTTGAGAGGGAAGAACCTAATGTCATAAGCTGTGATAAGAAGGTCTTTTCTGATTGTTCTCTTTAGAATTTCTCAAAAATAAAATGCGTCAAGACAATAAATGAAACAATGCTCTTTCGTCTGAGGTTGGTCGCAGAGTCAGCAGTTTACACTCTAGGGCAAATATATTGATTTTTCATTGAGCCATGTCTTAACTGGTAGAGTGGAGGTGTGTGGCTTAAATAAAAATCTGCGTGGACAGAAAATACATCATAACCAGACAAAAGAGAATATGGCAGTCGATAAGCATGTTCAGGGAGCAGGTTATTCGCAAGTACAGCGATTAGCGTTGTTCTGTCAATATTCTATAGATTCTCTCAATAAAATCTGGCTTTCAAGAAGTTGACAGTATCACCAGTTTTTTCAAGAGTCTCGACAACTGCGATTCCTTAGCAACATTTGCTAGGACATAAATAAAAGGAAGGTAGTGACACATACGGTTTCGAAGAACCGCTAAAAGGAAGGGGCTTCTTCAAACTCCGGTTTCCCTCTCCCCAGCGAGGGTTGTTTCCCCCGCCGAGGCAGAGTACCCTGCTCCGCGAGTCGGTAAAGGGAGGGGGGGGGGGATTGCGCGCGCTGGCTGCGGGGTCAATGGCGCTCCGAAAGAGGCTACAGTGTCTCTCCTATGGGACAGGTTCATAGGCGTGCGCAGGGTTCCCCTTCGGGGGGAGGGGGGGGGGGCGAAGGCTCGTCGTAGCGCCCCCCTTCCCTATTAAGTCAATGTATGGGGCAGACTCTGTACCCCCCCCTTCCTAGGTTACTAGGGGGGGGCGGCCGCCCCCTCTGCCCCCCCTCGTGCGCACACCTATGGACATATGGACAGGTTTGTCCGCGCCGCTAGACTGGCCACGCTACCGTCAAGGAAAAGGACGCATGGGCGCGCGTGCTCTCCCACAACTTGAGTTCAGTTTTGTTTGATTTTATGCATTTATTGTTTATTCACTTGAGTTGACTTTTGTTTAATTTCATGCATTGATTGTTTGTTTATTTGGGTTTAGTTTTGTTTCAATTTCATGCATTTACTGTTTGTTCACTTGAGTTTAAGTGTTTTAGTTTAATTGTTACCTTGTATGAGTGATACAGGAGAATTTTTCGGACGAAAGACATAATGTGTGCACCCACTTTCTCTGTTGTAGTATTTCTCTTTTTTATATTTATCGTTATACTGCTCCAAAGCCAGCGCGTTTTCTTGTTTTGTTTACACATTCTGAAGGCACCTTTGCATTAGCACTGGAATCATAACAATAATTGTCACTTTCTGTGTCTGAGTTTTATACTGTGATATTTATATTCCGTGACTATGTTTTGTAGCTCACTGCACTCATTATGAAACGTTACCTAGCCCCGGACACAACCGTTGGGCCAAAATAAAGTTTATTCAACTCAACTCAACCGCATAGTGTTCACACTGGGATATTTTTCATTTCCGCACAGTTAGGCTAACGTGCTACGACAACCATGTGGTCTTTGTTCAGAGGACCAAACTAGTCACTATTCAGGTTCCATAGCTTCGCAAATGAATATGGTTATCATATTTCCAGGAATAAGTATCAAGTGTGATATGGTCTGGGTGCTGTGAGATTGGAGAGCCAGTTTATCAAGTGGTATATAATTTATGTTTCGCCACAGCTGGTAAGTGCAATCGCACTTTTTCGATTATGATTCATCCGTTTTTCCGTATCGCAGTACACCTGCAGTCGAGAAATGAACGCTTCTAGTGAGTAACTTATAACTCTAAAAAGGGAATCGGCGAGTGTGTCAAAGTCATACTTTCTTGCAAGGCCATGCGAATGGAACTGCAAGTTTTGTGTGACGTGCTGAAAACGAATTGTGTGATGTTGATGTTGCAATGTTAGCACAGGCTTTGCTACATGTAGCCAGTTTTCAAGGTTCGTGATGGACTTGTCGTCATAGCGTGTGTCAACGCTGACTTTTCAATTTTTTGTGCATTTATGTTAATGCACGCCTAACTATATGACCATGATGCATCGCGTTTAATCTTGCCACACCTCCCAGCGTTGAATTTTTTTTGTTGCTGTGAATGTGCATTCAGTACGCTTTGTTAGCTTGCCTCGTCTGCGTATTCATGCTTGCGCGGAAGTTTCGATACACATACCGCAAGAGGCGACTAGCAAGCATATTGCCTTGTTCCTACCAAAGTACACTTTGCGTCCAAATGAACAGGATGTAGCGTTTGATAATTCTGGTTTGCTTTAGAAACATTGAGCAAAACATTTCCCGAAGGTGGCCATGAGCACAGAGTGCCGATCATATGTACTTAATACATCAAGTCTGTCATGATTATGATGAGAAAATGGATGCTTCCTTTTCATGTTTGATGCGATATATAAAGAAAAGAGGCTGCACTTTCACATTGCTACCATGTTTCATGCTGCACCAGGAAAAAAGTACTTTCTGTCAATTCCTCATTGCTATAACCACAAACTATGGCAGTACAAACAGATGTTCGGTGTATTGTCCTTAGCAGAAAAGTAACAATTGCTGCATCTACATATACAGCGAGTGCAGTATCACACGACGCACTGAACACATGTATGATGTTATAGCATTGTATTTTTAATGTTTCATGAGGAAAGATGCATTTTGCAATGTGCATACTGCAGAGAACAATGCTAGCTGGGGAGCAGCAGCAAATGCAGCTCTTCACAGATGAAGGGGCATAACCAATGCATGCCCAAGACTGCTTCATGAGTACTAATGCAAAAAAGTAGAAGTCTTGGAGACTCTTCACACTGAAGAGGGTACAATTGTTTCTTAGTCCGCAGTGTTCTTTTTCAAAGATTATTTGTATAACCTCACTTGTGTTTTAATAATGATAATCTGTCGGATGTTTTCATGTGGAAACCTTCGTCATCCGCGTGGAGGATAATTTGATGTGTACGCAATTTTTTAATGTATGTTCCTTTGTAGAAACCCTGCCTGTGATAGCCTAGGTGCGCTTCAATTTGTATAAATAAGTTATGTATGCGTTCTGAAAACTCACCATTCCTGTGTCGTTCAGAAAAGGGCCACGATGTCACTGTGCTGCTGGCTTCCTCTGAGCAGCACGTCGCGTGCTTCTAGCACCTGGCTCTCGCCCTGCTCCTCTCGCTCAGCTGGATCCTCAGCTGGTAGTACGTCCCAACCATACTTGTCCAACGTCCAGTCGCCCGCGTTCAAGGCAATGTTGTGGAGAGCAATACATGCATAAACGAACTTGAAAACATATTCAGCGCTAGCAATACAAGGACATGAGAGAGACACCACGGTGCGCACCGTGGTGTCTCTCTCATGTCCTTGTATTGCTAGCGCTGAATATGTTTTCAAGTTCTGTTTACCAACACGCCCAAAAGATGGCAATGCATAAACGATTCGCGCTGCTCGATCGGGGCTCTACACCATTGTCCGAAAGGGCTGAAAGCAGCGGAACTGGCTCTTCGACACCCCGATATATCTCTCCACAGCATTGCGCATGAATGCGTGCTCCCGGTTGTACTGGCTTTCGGAGGTGTAGCCAGCGGGACTGTCAGGTACTGGAATCAGCAGCCATAGCTCGAGGGGATATGCTGAGTCTCCTGTTACCAAAAAAATGAGAGCTGAATGCTCTGCCCTAGATAAGAATCAAAGATCAAGAAAGCAGGGCTGGGCAAAGATACTTTGAAATTGTATCGCGATACGATACAAGATACTCGGGCAAGCAGTATTGGAGATACAGATACAAGATACGTCCGGAATGAATGTATCCGATACGATACTTCCAAATTGTATCTTAAGATACTTCGATAGATTTGTAAATTTGCTATTATAGATCTATATAATGACGCTGCAAATACCTATGTACAGAAGTGTTTGCTTGAAAATGTCTTAACTGCGACCAACTTTGTTTATTTTAATGAAATATATGTTTGAATCCCGAAAGTTATGTTTTTCTTGCTTAATGTATATTAGTTTTATTCCGACACCAGTTATTGGCATTTGTTTACTTGACACTTTTGTATTTGATGGGTGTCGCTGCTCTACTTGGTGACCATCAAGCGGGTTGCCGTCTAATTGCAAGAACTTCAGTGAGAAGCCTCCGCAAGTTGGTACAAATCCCGGTGCAGAGTCTTACCTTGTCCGTAAGCGTATTACCGTTTTCGTAGTAACGCATCACCCTACAGGTGTAGAGCAGCGACAACGCTGGTAGCGATATTTTATGTGCAGCATCATGTGAAGACGATAACTACCGAGTCAGCTCTCAGTGTTCACTGAGGACATAAAACTGCAGTGATTTTTCATGTTCTACATTGCGTAAAGTGTTCGTTAGCAGCAAATTCGCTAACGTGCAATTTTTTACCATTTCCTCTCCGAGAGAACATCGCCAAGAAGCTTCCCAGATGTATTTTACGTGGCAAAAAGCGTCGCAGGATATCGCTGCTATTCACACTGTTGCAACTTCTAGCCTGCTTATCTGCTTTTTTGTAACAAGAAAAAAGGACTTTACAGGCACTTAAAAAAAGGAGAGCGAATATACCTAAGTCAAATAGCAAGGCAATTTCGCAATAAAAAATGCCTGTGGATAAGTACACAGGGTGTTTCACGTAAGGCTAAGCAAATAGTTAAAAAAAATAGCGTTTAACCATGACTGAATGAAACCAATGGCGTATGGTTTACCATCACGTGGCGCTCGTTCTGGTATTTTTATATCGCGCTTACTTGGTTGATTAACTATGCCAATTATGCAACGTTTTTAATATTCATTTTCAGGGCAGAGTGCGCTTCGTCACATCGTACAACGCATCTAAAAATGACCGAAGCAATTGTTTTTTGGCGGCGTACATTCGCCATGGAAATATTTTCTGGCTTTTAAAAAAAGCACACGAAATATTAAATAAAGCGACCTGACTGCGCTCATACGCTATCGTACTGCAGCGCTCTTAAACGCGCTTGGAGCGAAATGTTTCTTCGCCGTGTGTGGCGGTCAGAAATTTTGACGCACTGTAAAAATTTCTGAACGCCCGCTCATTTCGCCGCGGTCCGCTTGCCGGTTGTGTCGCTCGAAGCACGTCGCTGGCCACTCCTCGTCTTCTACACAATTTCCAATATCATCCGCGTCCCCGCAGTGGTGCTTGACGATGAAGAATTCTCAGGCACACAGATTCTAGGTGCACATTGTTTGTTCGTCAGTATTCGCATTCATAAGCGTGCGCAGGGGGGGGCGGTCGTGGCGAGAAGGGGGGGGGCAAATCCAGCCCCATACACTGACATAATAGGGAGGAGGGGCGCTGAGACGAACCTTCGCCCGCCCTCAAGGGGAAGCCTGCGCACCCTTATGTCCATATTATTTCCAAGTCGCTCCTTGTGGGATCGCCTGGGTTTTTCCGTGCGCCTGATCTTGCAGCATGGCTTCCGACGCTTTTTCCACACCCATGCTCATAGCGTGTTGACACTGATGTACTTGTTCTGTCGATGAGCAGTTCACCTTGGCATGAACGTCGATAATGTAGTTTCTTCCACTAGTATCTCGTACAGCTTACATTAACAAGTTTTCTGTTTGATTTTCTCGCCTTGGATACGTTTCCCACGGTAGCATCAGCCATCTGCCTCTGCATTGATCTGGGATTCTTCTTTCGCCGCTGTGACACTGTCTCGACATTATGGATCTGGAGTGACGTAGCCTGTACGGTTCACATTCTTTTCCTCCTTGATGTCTGCGCCTTAATCGAAGAACTGCATTTATGAGCAATACAGACGGCAGTCGTCTGTGCCCTAACGGCCATTCAAGTAATTCTTTTCACTTGATTGCGTCTTGGTATGCGTCGTCAGGCAGCTTTACGCACGGCTGTGAGGAAGGCACAACACCAGAATCTGTTGGCTTTGCTATGCACTTAATTAAACATAATATCTGGTGGTCTGTCTTTTGCATTTCTAAAAGGGTCCCCCTTTCCAAATGCAAAAATATCTTCCGCCACGTACGCCTGAGTTGTCGCGGCTGTCTTGTTAACGCCTTAAGTGCTTTATTTTTTTGAGAATTTCCGGACCAAAAGTGCCTATTTTTTTTATTTTTTGATTTCGAATCTGATCGTACTAAAAAGCACGTAGTCGATGTTGAAAAAATATTTATACCACATACTTAGTCAAACCAACACAATAAAGTTTATATCGGAACAATGCATAGAAAACAAGCTACCTGCGGCTAATAAATATAAAAACCTTATAAAAAAAATTACACCATCTCCCGCTAAAGGGAACCATGTGTAGATGTGAATCAGCGGGCGCTAACGCTTGCACTGGCGGCGAGGTTGACGCTGGCGCTCATCGCAGCGTTGCGCAGGAGAGAAAACTGGGGAGGAGAAAAGCACGCAGGGATGGAGCGGTGTTTCCTACTGGAACATGCCAATCGCTGCTAATGGGTAATGAGAGACAGGAGACTCCGAGTGGACAGAGAGACCCGCAGTCGGCTTTTAGTTAACGCGCACGCTGCTAATTTTTTTATTGCTCAACAACGCAGAGGAGAAATCTTCCACCGGCACCACCTTGGAGGTCAAGATCCATTGCCATATATACGGGGTGGCCAGTGAACGGTTGTGCAGCGCGAGCAGTCGGTTTTTTCAACCAAGAAACTCGCTAGCAGACGCTGCCTGCGT
Source organism: Rhipicephalus appendiculatus (assembly GCA_030522465.1). Taxonomy (NCBI): domain Eukaryota; kingdom Metazoa; phylum Arthropoda; class Arachnida; order Ixodida; family Ixodidae; genus Rhipicephalus; species Rhipicephalus appendiculatus. Next base: position 124,126 of record JALIZH010022296.1, read on the forward strand.
CGGTGTCGCGAGGCGAGAGAGGGGGGAGCGTAGGAGAGGAGAGAGAGGGGGATTTGCATGCGCAGTGGGAGTGTGGACGCCGCGGGTAGGGATGCCCATAGAGGAGAGAGCAGGGGAGGCGCATGCGCAGTGAGGGTGTGGTTGCCGCGGGAAGGGATGCCTAGAGAAGAGAGGGGGAGAGGAGGTTTTCATTTTTATTTTTTGTTTGAAAGTGTTTGCGCATGCGCAGTGAGGGTGGTCACGCCGCACACCACCACCACCAGATTAAGGTTCGCCATAAGATGCTTCACATCTAAAAACTGTTGCAGGCGCGACTTCTTTCTTCCCTTGTGTAGGCTAAGCACCCTTGGGCTATTTCGCTCAGGAAGCTTCGGAACTGTGTGGAAAATTTCGAAACGCGGAATAATGCAACGCAGCTTCACTGGCGAGCACTCGCGATGTTTGCTTCCGAGCTGTCTTCTTCATCACCGGATGAGCTTCTCAATTCCCCGTCATCGTTGTCCTCACTTCCGGACACAAGATAAACATCTGTATCCGAATCATCATCGCTCGAAGAAGATGACAAACATGAAAAGCTTCTTTTTCGCGTTGACGCGCCGGCTATGCATGGGTCGCCGCCACCGCACGCCATCTTATCATACAAAAAGCGTGCTCCTGCCGCAGAACAAAACTAAATCATCGAGTAAATACAGCTATCGGGTGGATTATACGCAATTTAACCCGTAGACGAGCGCTTGTCGTCCTGAACGGTAGAGGGGAGTACCTATTCCGCTAGGACGAGCTCTACTCGTCCAAAGCACTTTGGGGACAGTTTGGGCAGGACGAGCTCTGCTCGTCCAAAGCACTTAAGGGGTTAATTACATCATGGGTACTGCACACTAAAAATAGCTCTAACAACGCGAAATGGGTCTTTCGACGTTGAGGTCAGTCTTCGGTGTTGATCGTTGAGATTGCATTCTCTCTAGTGGTAACGTTAGTTCATCTGGTTCCATAGGTCGGCAAACTCACTCATGAGTCGACTCACTCAGACTCACTCAGACTCAGATTGAGGCGTGAGTCTGAGTCTGAGTGAGTCCGGCTGAACTATACTTAGGTGAGTCTGAGTCCGAGTGAGTCCGCTTGAGAAAAAAATTTGGTGAGTCTGAGTTCGAGTGAGTCCGGCTGAGTTTTATTTTGGTGAGTCTGAGTCCGAGTGAGTCCGCTTGAGGAAAATTTTGGTGAGTCTGAGTCGGAGTGAGTCTCCTTGAGGAAAATTTTTGTGAGTCTGAGTCCGAGTGAGTTCGCTTGAGGAAAATTTTGGTGTGTCTGAGTCGGAGTGAGTCTCCTTGAGGAAAATTTTCGTGAGTCTGAGTCCGAGTGAGTCCGGTTGATGAATATATTCGTGAGTCTGCATCTGAGTGAGTCCGGCTGAGTTATATTTTCGTCAGTATGAGTCCGAGTGAGCCCGCTTGCGGAAAATTTTGGTGAGTATGAGTCCGAGTGAGTCCGGTTGACGAAAATATTCATGAGTCTGAGTCCGAGTAACTTCGCTTCGGCAGAATTTTGGTTATTCTGTATCCTAGTGAGTGCTAAGCGAAAAACATTTATTGGGTGAGTCTGCGTGGGCTCCATTTATTTTATCGTATATATGCAATCGTATAGATTCACCGTCTTGTAAAGCCCCAGAAATTATTTTTCAAATTATCAAGCTGTCCATGCCCTCATATACGAGGGCATGTAAGTGGCCCGTGCAGCATGTTCTGACACATGTACAACTCCAGGCCACTTTTATTAAGCGACATCGTGATCCATATTGAGTTTGATCTACAATTGTGTACCTAATCAACGTAGCATGAGTGCAGTGTTCCAGCTTAATCATTCATGTGGATTCAAATACGACAAAGCAGCACGATTCGCGAGCATAGAGCGCCCCTTCGCTCTCTGTTGCATTGAACCGCTTGTGTTTTTAGATGCCGCTTCGGTTTTTCCATGAATAAATGTGGCAATTGTGAAACTTTTGAGCGCCAAACAAGACATTCACAAGTACGAGAGAGACAGGACGGGTGCTTTTGAATGCCTTGTGAATGCATTGTTTCGCGCTAAAAAATTTCTCAGTAGCTATGCACCATCTCGCCAAATTTCAAGTTTTGTTAAAAATGTAGCGACGACACAGAGCATCGGCTTTCGTCATGCCATTCGCTACCAATTAAACAGCGGGTGCGTTATTTAAAGTGTCTAGATAAAGCTTGCCCCCGTGGTACCACGAAAGTTGTAGCGACCGGATTTCAAGGAGGAAAGGGGTAGAAACGCACCATTCATGCCATACGCGACGCTTCATCACTCGCTAAAACAAACTTCTTCGGACTGTAATGTGGTCAAAGAATTCTGTTACCTCTCGGCAATTCAAGGACCTTTTAAACTTTAATGACCTCTTCGAATTCTAGACTCTCTTTGGGAGATATTGCTGCCATATTTTCCCAGCACGCCTGCAGTTCATTCCTTGCCGACACAAGCAAAACCCGTTTTTTTTTTCGTATTTTTTTCTTTTCTTTCCTATTCAAACTCTTTTCCATTCATAGTCAGCGTTGACACGCCGAAGAACTTTCGGTGGTCCCTGAGCCGTCATTGTGTTCGTCCAAGCCACACGGCAAAAAGCTTCATGGCACGGGCGTTTCCCTGGCTCGTTTCTCGTATCTTGCTTGCGAGCTCCTAATACCCCCCCAAGGAATGCAAGGAAAGTACAAAACGAAGCAACGAGCTCGAAACTCTAGGCTTGGGGCCTGCAATACAAATATCTCTATTCTTTCAAAGGTGAACATTCGGCAGAAGTCTTCCTGGTTGGGATAACATAAAACTGGAGAAAAGAGAAAACTGCAACGCCTTCTTGCCAGGCTTGATGGTTTGCCGTGAGTCGTCGCAAGCCGTGGCAGTAGAGGGAGGGCAGTGTCCCCGTGGTATGGTTGATGTTTCCCGCTGTCAGCTCAATGTACCAGGATTCGAAGGAAGGGCCGCCGGCGAAGGTTCCTTTCTTTTTCCAAAATCACCGCACCCTCTTGACTGGCATGGTGGTCAAACAGCTAGCAGTGCTCTTGTCACTTCGCTCCGTCCGCTGTTCAAGTGACGGAGGTCATTCTTGTGCTGCCGCATTCTTTTATGAAAGTTCTTGGTTTCCTCAATGTAGGAAGCGGGGCAGTCGGCGTACGTGATCCGGTACAGGACGCCCTGCGCTTTTTGCGCAGGTGCGCTGTCTTTGGGCCGAGGGATGAAATGCTGATGGCGGTGGATGGCTTGTAGGCAAAGTCGACCCCTGCCTTTCTTAGTATACGGGCTATTGCTTCGCTGGCCCCCGCAATGCAGGGGATCGACACGCGGCGTCGTTGCGGCGCCCTTGGTGTCACCGTTTCCCCCCGTCTTTTCTCTTAAGGTGGGCTCTGCGAATAAACGCCTTTGTGTAGCCGTTGGTGCAGAGGTCACGAATTATTGTCTTCCTTTCTTCTATCCGTTGCTGTGGCGACAAGTGGTGATTTTGGTTGGAGTTTTATATATAAACTCGTGATGCAGCGGGTGGTTGGTTGTTTACACAATAAACGAAGGCACGTTTAGCTGCAGTAGGGGATAGGAACTTTAAAATTGATTTTAAGTACGTCCTATGCTATATTATCTGTTGATATTTCGTAGATGATGCGCGTGTGTATACACAAATCTATCCCACATGTTATCTTGCCTTCAAAGTTTTGTTTCAGAACTTCAATGGGAAAGATAGAAGGTGGGGGGGGGGGGGGGGACTATGCGCTGGTATGAAGATAAGGAGCGGTCTCAGAAATATACGAGACTCGAGCACTGCTCTCCATCCCTTACCCCCCTGCCTGCATCTTTCAAGAATGTATTCTTTGAAGCAGGAAAGAAAAAAAAAGCGCATATCCTGCCTTCATCTCACTCCTTTTGTATTCGTTGTAGCACTGATTTTCGATCATAAGTCACTGAGCAGTGTCGCTCATGGGAGACATGAGCGCATATGAGCACATGAGCGCATTTCTCATATGTTTCATGAATCACTAGATGCCATCATGAACCCACACCAATTGCCCATCAGTATGTTATTCTGTAAAGAAAAACAGTACTTTACGTACGAAGACGGCAACCTCCGCTTCCCCCATTTACCCGATGAAAATAGGCTCCTCAATTATTTATTTATTTAATAGTACCGTGAAGGCCCGAAGGAATTACAGAGGGGAGCTGTGCATTTGAGAATGCATAAGAGATTAGCAGTTACAGCGAAGTATAAACAATACAAATAATAAGTTATTAAGGATAGATATAACAGCGACGCAGTGAGAATAAAAAGAAATAAAATTGCTAATGGTGCAGGGTTAGCCATGTGAATTTATTGCGTCTGGTTTGTGGTACACCCTTCAGTTGTCAGTTCAGTACCTTGTCCAGTGACTTTTTTCTTAAAAATGAATATTCCTGTCCTTTCTCTGGACTAGTACGATCACTGTGAAGCGGCGCCCGCGTCCCCACCATTCAATACGGCATTCTTGCAATCGGCTTGGCTGTCAGCAATTGGGGTTTTTAGAAAGCAGAAAATTGCCACCTCATTTTGCATGGTCTTTACCAAGCTTCGACCATACCTCTGAACACACTGGCCGGCTCTCATCGGCGCGCGCCTATGCACGTTCCTTTTTGCCTTGTGTCCGTATCCAGCGTGGAACTCATACGACACTTCACCATATCTCGTGAGTAGTCACTAACAGTTACAACTGGCTCTTATCCGGCTCCGAAAAATATCTTGCTAGAAGCAAACGCAGTCACAACCCGTGTACTTAGATCGAGGGGCACGTGAAAGAACCCTAGGTGGTCGAAATATCTGGAGCCCTCCACTACGGCGTCTCTGACAACCGCACCTTGGCTTTGCGACGTAAAATACCAACCTATATTATCCGCAATCACTTTGCGAAAGCATGACATCGACTAAAACCGAACTTAGCATTTCTATAATTCGAAACACAAATATAATAATTTTTGGCGTTTAACGTCCGAGAACCATGAAATGATTACGAGGGGCGCCGTAGCGGACGGCTCCCGAAATATTGGCTACCTGGGATTCATTACGTGCGCCAAAATATAAGCACACATGGCTCAAGCGTTTCGGCATCCATCGAAAATACGGCCGGGATTCGATGCCGTCATCTTCGCGTCACCAGTCAAGCACCATAACCACTAGACTATCGTGGTAGGTGTTTTCGAAACTTTAGAGAGGCATAGTCACGCAACCTATAAAGCCATGTTTCCAAAATTTTTCAACGGTGGTGAGCTCGATTCTGCAAAAGATGGCCGCCTTATATTGTTTTCTTTTTCGCGTCGTCAATGAGTGGTAAATCGACTGCAAGACCATTGGCAGTTTCATGAACGTGTTTAGAAAAGCGCCATAACGTAATGTCTAGCTTTCTTCGTTTCCAAGTAGCGTGATTAGGCGTTCGAACGGCAAAGCGTAAGAAAGGATTTGATTTAATGGGGTCTGCCAAAAACGCACGTACGCACTCGTCCATTGAAAACAAATGGCGCGTGTGGATAGCGCATTTGAAAGGTAACAGGAATGAAAACCTAATGTTCCTCGAAGGTCCGTAGACCCAATTTTATATTTAAAGAAAACATTCTCAATTTTGCAAAAAATCGCGTGTAATGTTGAATTTCTCTTTACGATAGACATTGAGATGCACGGGAAATAACTTCTTTTTGTATGTTGAAAGCTATCATACATATATTTGCAAGGTTTTCTGGCACTTGTGAACCCTTTACATGTGTTATTCTACATAAGCTATTTTATGGCGCTCCTTCGACATTTATTGCATGAGCCGGCCAAATCGAATATTGCTAATTTTTAGTCCGAGTACGTCTGGTTGAGAAAAAAGTTAGGCGAGCCTTTGAGTCCGAGTGAGTCCGCTTCAGGAAAATTTTGGTGAGTCTGAGTACGAGCGAGTCCGGCTGACAGATATTTTGGTGAGTCTGAGTCTGAGTGAGTCGGGCTGAGTAATATTTTCGTGAGTCTGAGCCCGAGTGAGTCCGGCTGAGTTATATTTTGGTGAGTCTGAGTCCGAGTGAGTCCGCTTGAGAAAAATTTTGGTGAGTCTGAGTCCGAGTGGGTCAGGTTGACGAAAATATTCATGAGTCTGAGTCCGAGTGAGTCCGTTTGAGGAAAAGTTTAGTGAGTCTGAGTCCGAGTGAGTCTGGATGACGAAAACACCGGTGAGTCTGAGTCCGAGTGAGTCAGGTTGACGAAAATATTCATGAGTCTGAGTCCGAGTGAGTCCGTTTGAGGAAAAGTTTAGTGAGTCTGAGTCCGAGTGAGTCTGGATGACGAAAACACCGGTGAGTCTGAGTCCCAGTGAGTTTGGCTAGAGAGAAATTTCGTGAGTCTGAGTCCGAGTGAGTCTGCTTCAGCAAAATTTTGGTGAGTGTGAGTCCGAGTGAGTCCTAAGCGAAAAATACATTTATTGAGTGAGTCTGAGTGAGCTCCATTTATTTTGCCGACCTATGTCTGGTTCCAGTATGTTGCTTGATTTCTCTTGAGGTCGACTCGTCCAGCTTTTGAGCTACAATATTCCTATTCGATGCGCATTGGCTAAATTTTGGTGACGTAGACGAACAGAGTATTTTGCCCTGTAATTCTGCTCTGATCCATGGCCGTAATCATTGGAAGAGAGCCGGCCGATCTTTTAGTGCTTCGGAGTGTATTTCGCTTTGTCCTTTGCTATAAAAATCTTGTGCACATAAATGTCTACGTCCTCCATCACAGCTTTCAAATTATTGATGTAAACTGTGTCTTCTACCTGCTTATCGATTTCCCTGAGAAGCTCATAACTGGTCAGGCAAGATTCGATTAGTATTCCGGAAGTCACTTATTGATGGGTGATTCAAACGCAAAAGACTTTCGACGTTTTAGATGGCTTGCGCGACGGCTTTGCGTACTTGACACCACCTTTGAAATAGGGCTTCCATGATTCTGTCCAGCGTAGGAGACGTAAGAAACCACTGGCCGGCAGCGTCATGAGGCAAAGTCGGCGTCAAAGGGACACTAAGGCAAGTATTAAGTAGACGTTGTTTGCTGAAATAGCCGTCCAGAAAGCTTGTAGTGCTGCTTTCGTGCCAAGAAAATGCTTATTTTGAAATAAAATCATGTTTTAGTAGCTCGCACAGCATTAGCGCACTTCAAATCACCCGCCTGAAAACGGACCTCCTGACGTAGCAGTTGCCTTGCCCAACGTTGCCCGCCTTTACTGCGCGGCCGCCGACACTAGCAGCAGCAGAGCGAAAGTAGCGGGAGCCACAGCAGCAACAACGGCCATTGAACAATTTTCTGCTTGCTTGGTTCAACTGGGCCCCGCTAGAAGGCACTACTTATCCAGCCTAACCAGGGAAAAACGCAAATATTGTACCGCTCGCGCCATTCCCTATAGTAACTCCAGGCGGTCCTTTTAAACAGACAAGCAGCATTTTATTATGAGTTATAATGCACGAAAGGTTCTTTTTTTACTGCAGCTGGTCTGATTAGCAGTGATTAATTGTAGTCAGGACCCCTTGATTTCAAAATGTCCAGCTCGTGGCGCATGTGGTGTCGCACATTTACCTTAATTTCTTGATTAGTATAGCACTGCTGCTGATAATATTGATGTTTTAGACATTCCCAAACAATGATCTTTCACTCTGATGTAAATTGTTATTTGTCTTTAGTGTCCCTTCAACGTGGAATGTGTCACAGATGTTTGGCACGACGAATTTCCGAGTATTGTCAAAATGTTACGCATTAAGGCCTAGGTCACGGGGACGTTTAGGGCTCGCACATCAGCTTCACGCACTGGCGGCGTTACGAAAGTCCTCCAGGCTACAAATGCGGTGGACAATTCATAAAGGCCGCTTAGTCTCACCTCTGAAGGTCTTTTCTCCCGGGTTTCACGGCACCAAAATGTAGAAAAAGGGCTGGGTCGAGGTCCCCAAGGAAGAAGCCCCCGTCAACCTCCTCTTTATTCGTTCACACTGATCTGATGTTAGTGACGATTGTGCCACTCCTCCTCTTGTACACAATTTTCTACACCATCTCCACAAATAAAAAAAAGTTGGCGAAGCTTGGACTAAGGCGCACAAGCCTTGAAACAGCGAAACTCGATGATTCTGAACTCTAATCTGGTTGCTTCTAGGTTGTTTCTAGACCTTGTCCAGGTAATGCAGCTTGTTTCTAGGTTCAGGGGTACAACAGCTGCGCCAATTGCGCCAAATTGATACAATTTCCCGTTTTTGCGCCAAGCTGCGCCAAAACCATGAAATTGGGGGAAATTGCTCCATGCTGCGCCAAAATGCCCGACCAGTTCTCAGTCCCGCTAATTTCAGCGAGAAATGGAGACTACGTTGGCCAGCAGCAGTTTGCGTCATCAATCCATTCACGCGCGCAGACCCTAACCCTAAACCACGGTGCAAGATATATACTCATTAGGTGAGGACACTCGCGAGACGCGGTCGACCAGATAAAGTAAAAAGTCACAGTTTCACCGCAAGGGTGAAGGAATGAATGCGATAGCAAAAAATTGTAATGTTATACGAAGTGAGGCTGGCAGCTAACTCTTTTTGGATCCGATCTCACGCAACTCTAGAAAACGCTTGTTTAAGAGAATTCTCTTCGCGTTGAGAGCGCAGCATGTAGCAGGGTACACCAGCCCCCTCGCTTTCGGCCGCCGAGAAGGGGAGATAACGCGCCCGCCCGCGCTCGTAAAATCGAAGGTCGCCCCCCCGCTGTCGGCCGCCGAGAATGGGAGATAACGCGCGCGCCCGTGCTCGTAAAATCGAAGGTCGCTCGAGGGACTCCCCCCCTCGCGCCTTTTCACGCTCACGAACGACGGGCGAGGCCGGTTATACATATACATATACGGCAAATGACGGCGGCGGACACCGGCGGCGGCGACGCCGACGGCGAAAACCAGCCGAAAGTGTCCATATAATTGCTATCGCAATAAAACGCAGCGAACCCATCGGTCCGCTGACCGCAGCGGATACCTATCGGCGGGACGACGCAACTTCAAGAGAAAAATGCGTAGCCACTAACGCTTCGCGGGAAATATGAATTTCCTAGTCAGCAAACGCGGCTATGGCATGTTAGAAACTAAAGCTGGAAGCGTATGCCGCGTTTTCCGCGCGCGAACAAAGTCTACGTGCTGCAGACAACGGCGTTGCCGGCGACCACGTTGGCTGCCATAGCGACGGCACGTAAAACATTTTTCTGCCTTGAAGTTGCGTCGTCCCGGCAATAGATATCCGGTGCCATCGCCGGGCCAACGGGCACGCGCCGTTGTTACTTTGTCTGGTCGAACGCGCCTTGCAAGCGAGCCGAGAAGTGGTGCCCTAAACCTAACCCCATCGTGAAAGAAATAAAAAGGGTGGGGGGTGGGGGGGGGGGAGCTATAGCGGTGTTCGAAAATTTCCTGTCCTTTTTCTAGCCCGTACAGAACGCTGCTTAAGCCAACTTCGGCACAGTACATTTGTGTCCTGTGGAAAAGCTTAGTAAGATTAGGAAGGGGCTGTTAGCACTATTCACGGGACACATCACATTTTGTTCAGTTAGTCATGCGTGTATACGCCGCACAATTGTGAGTTCTAGTATGGTCGCTGACGCTTGAAAAAGTTACTGGCGATCATTTGGAGCAGTATATGACATTTCTGCAGCCCCTAAAAAAATAACAAAACTGTGCGCCAGTTTTTTTTTTTTCGCCACCCCTACTCCAGTTTTACGAATCCCCAGAATTTCAAGGCCGCCAGCTTGGCAGATCCACATTTGAATTCGCCGGGTCTGTCAAACGATTTGACAGGTGTGGCAAATGCTAATGCGGACTTTATCATTGATTGTTCAGTCGGGTGGTTCAAAATACTTTTATTGAAATAGCAGTGCTCATGTTCACTCTGCACGATTTAGGTAATGTTGAATGGTTTGTACATCTTTTTTTTAAATGTAAGGCGCTTTTACACTGCTCCAAATGTGGTATTTCGTGATAAAAATCGATGTATTTTTTTTCATCGTAACCTGCTCCAAATTTGGATTTTAGTGCTCCAAAAGTATCATTTTGTTGCTCCAAAAATTGCTCCAAATTATATTTAGGCTAGTGCACCCCTGTAGGCTGCTTCTATGTCGTTCTAATGTTTACCTAAACGATGATATATTGTTTCTACGTTGATTCTCAGCGCAGAAAGGTTCGAGCTATACCACCGAGAGTCACAGACACGACACGGGCACGTCCTCGTTGGCGTAAGCCTTCCATCGCTTCGGAGTCTTCTCGCAGGCACCGTTGCATTCCCTTTCCCTAGTATGCTCTGGTTGTACGTACTCGAGTTCTTCCTCTCGCCGCTGTCGCTTCGCCCCTATTTGTTAGGCTAACTGTCGCCTTCTTCCTCTTCAGTGGAAGTTGTGGTTGCGGTGAAACTTTAGTGCCCGAAAAGGGGTCCTGAAGGACACTCGGCTAGGCGCCAGCTGTAAAGGGCACCACCCACGTCGGGTCAGAAAGCCCGAAGCTCTCCGCCGCCTCGCGGGTCTCCTGGACAGCCCGAAGTTGGTTTGCTTGTAAAGCACTTCTTACCACTTTGGTCCAATGTTCCTTGTTCTTGGCGTGTCACTCGATGCCCAACCACATAACATATGCTTCAAATTTACACGTTCACGACACTGTTCACACACGTGTTGTCCGTCGTAGTCTGGGTCGATATGCTTCATGCGCCAGGGGTTGGGTATGAGTGAGTCTGAAGCAAGCGTAACGTGACCGACTGGCTGCGTGTTAATTTCTTATCCGTGCAGTCAGTTTTAATCACTTTCTGTGGCACGTACCCGTTGATGATCTTGATAGTTTTCTGATAGGCCGCACAAATTTCTGAAGCACGTACCCGTCTGCTCGCCTATCTGTTGCCTTTTAAATACGAGGTATTAGCGAAATGCAGGCACTTAGAGCCTATCTATCTATCTATCTATCTATCTATCTATCTATCTATCTATCTATCTATCTATCTATCTATCTATCTATCCTATCTATCTATCAAGCCGCCTACGTCTGGGTGCTCCCCTGATCGCCTGCTTAACTTGGTATGGGCCAAAATAAGTATGGGAGGTAAAGAGCGTTTGACAGGTATGGTTGTTTGGTCATAACACCAATAATATGAAAATCTGGTCGCGTACGTCGTCAAACCCTTTCCTCCGGACTCGTGCGGCCCATACCCGTAATCACGGGCCGCGGTATGCGGGTATGCGCCACCTGGGATTGACAGTTTACATCTATCCAGGAAACGGCGAGAACAGACAATTGGTAATCTAAATGCGAGAGCGTTAAGAAAAACCGACATGGGCAGCGTTCGCCCTACGAATGCATGGAATAAAAATCAGGATTCCAGCAGGAATCTAGCCCAAGCATTCTGAGTGACAGTCAGGTATTCCACCAGAGAGTCACGCCAGGTGTTGAAACTGCTTGGAAAGAAGGCCCTATGCTGGCGTAATGTCGGTGCAACGTCAACTGTGGTTGCAGTGCTGGTTATCAAAGTTTTATAACAAAGCAATAAACATTACATGTGTACACCTATGATACAGGCGTCATGTAGATTTAACGTCAATTGTGGTTCCAGTGTTCTCCACTTTTGTAGCAGTCTAATAAACATTACATTTGTATTCCTATGATTCAGTAAGCTATGCTGAAGCGTGCACGACACCACAGGAATGCGCAAACGAAAGTTACATATGATATTCACATCATCACATCGTAAAGTGCACTTGATTTCGATAATACGGACGTCTGTGCTTTAACGTGAGTGCCGACATTACGTGGCCCCATGGGTTACCCTTTAAACGCCAGTGTAGTCGCAGTTCCTGGTAATCCAACGATGAGTACACAACTACACACTCACAGAAACACGTCTATCCACCTCGTAACGCGTGGCTCAAAGCCAAAAACTGCTGCATAGAGAATTACTGGCGACTGCTTCGCATGACAGCGATCACCACAAGCAGTGGGATCTGCTGAATTTTTAGATGCGAAGCATCTTATGCTCAGGGGCTGTGTCCGTCCCGCCCACGTCCCGCGTCCGGTCACTTTCATGATGTAGGGAAGAACCCACTAACTGTAGTACAATAAGGCCGTCAACCACCACCACAGTCACAAGAGTCATGGCCGAGAGCAGAGTGGCCTCTTAGCTATGGCTAGGCAGGCGGTGGGTGCAAGCAAAGAATAACACGCACTACCGGTGTTGTCTGTCGCCCACATTGACTCCATTCCTTGATCTTGCTTGCATGTGCTTGCGGGGGGCTCTGTCTGTCCCTCCTTCCCTCATCCCGCGTTCCACGCCCCCTCTCTCTTCTCTCCTACGCTCCCCCCTGTTCTCTCCACTACACTCTTAAAAATTTCCGTGGAATCAACGAACAAAATCTACGTAATCTTGAAGGATACCTGACTGTTTATTGAAACATAACAGAAACCGCCCTAAATGCGAAAAAACATATCCCGTTTTTGAGGTACAGAAAATGTATCCGTGTTTGATGAAAAGTTTCCGTGGAATCAACAAACGAAATCTACGTAATCTTGAAGAATGTCTGACTGTTTATTGAAACATAAAAGAAACTGCCCTAAATACGAAAAAAAACATATTCCGTTTTTGAGGTACAGAAAATGTCTCCGTGTTTGATGGACCACTTGCAAAAGTCGTAAAAGTTGGCTTCCCTTTCTAATTAATGTTCTAATTAAGGTATAATTAATATTTTCGCTTCGCTTTAAGGTAGTTTCCAAACGACGGGCCCTTGTTACCAGGCTTTACCAGGCTACTTTTTAGACAAAGTTTTTTTAGTGGAAAGCATGGGAAGCGTGTAGGCATATATATTCTCCGTGTGAGCACTATAGAGGCCCGGGCTGTTGTCACCGTATGCTGTAATCATCTCACGTCGCTTGCCGTCACGCAGGCAAAACCATACATAGCATAGCCATGTATAGTGTGGACATATGTAGCAAGGGTGTGAGAAAGGGTAGTGAAGTGAGGAGGAGGGATGTGAGGGTGAGGAGTGAGAGGAAGTATACTGTCATCATATGCTGTGATCTCATGTCGTCGCTTGGCGTCATGCAGACAAAACCATGTATAGCATATCCATGTGTTGCAAGAGGGCGGGAAAAGAATGTGAGGGTAACGGGGAGTGTTGAGAGGATGATTATGAATGCAAGGAAGAGCGGAGCGAGTAAAGCATAGAAAAGCCTTGTATGGCGTCACACAGGAAAGAAACCATGCTTGCATAACCTAATACAGAAAGGGTGCGGGAAAGGGGAAGTGAGGGTGAGAAGGAGAGAAAGAGGAAGGGGGAAGAAAGAGGGTATAGGCAAAGCACAGCCACACATGGCATCACGCAGGGAAAACCGTGTATAGCATAGCTATGTGTAGTATGGTATAGTGAGCGTAGGGGAAATGAAAGAGAAGTTGAGGAGGATGGGAATGAGAAAAGTAGAGGGTAAAGCGTATTGTAGCCAAGATAGTATCGCGTAGCCGAGTGTTGTATAGTATACCAAGGGGTGGGAAGGGGAAGCGAAGTTGAGAGCGAAAAGGACGAGGGGGTAGAGCATAACATCGCCGTGTATAGTACAGTATAGAAAGGGACGAGAAATGGAAGCGAGGGTGAGGAGGAGATAAAGGAGGGAGAGGGTAAAGTACAGCAAAGCCATGTGTGGCGTCACACAGGCAAAAACATGTCAAGCATAGCCATGTATAGTATTGTAGAAAAATGTTGCGAGAAAGGGAAGTGAATGTGAGGAGAAAGGAAAAAAAGAGGGAGAGTAAAGTATAGAACCGCCATGCGTAGTACAGTACAGTGAGGGGGAAAGAGAAGTGAGAGCGAGGAGTGATGGAGAAGTGAGCAGGAGAGAAAGAAGGAGGGGAGGGTAAATCATAGCATGTCCATGTGTAGTACAGTATAGCGAGGGACAAAGAGAAGTGAGGGGGGAGAGCTAGGGAAAGGAGGGGGTGGTAAAGTATAGCATAGCCATGCAACAATATAGCAACGGGGTGGGGAAAGTGAAGTGAGGGTAAGGAGGATATAAAGGAGAAGGGGAGGGTAAATAATAGCATAGCCTTGTGTAGTTGATTGAAGAACAGTACGCTTGAGCGAGACCGACATAAGGTTCAAAGCGGACTATACTAATAATAATATAAAAGTGTTACGTCCCAGAACCACGATATTACTATAGAGACGCCATAGTGGAGGGCTCCGGAAATTTCGACCATCTGGTGTTTGTTAACGTGCCCTAACCTCGCACAGTATATGGGCCTCTACCATTTCGCCTCCATCGAAATGCGACCGCCGCGCCCGGGTCGAACTCGCGACCTTCGGGTCAGCAGCCGAGAACTGGCTGCTGACCAGAAGTAACCCGGATGATACGAATATTTCTCCAACAACATACAGTGAAACCTCGGTGATACGAATCTCACGGAACCACCAGAAATATTCGTGTCATCCGGAATTCGTATCATCAGAAAGCATGGAAAATTAGCATGCGACAAAAGAAAGCTGGCGTACGTTTTCATTTGTTGTTTTTCATGGCCGCAGCAACGTCAGGAAGAACTCTGAATGATTGTCAGTCAAGTTTTCAGATGTCGGCAACAGTGGCGTAGCCAGGGGGTGGCGCACCGGGCACGTGCCCCCCGAAATTTTTTTTCGCCATGGCATACATAGCGAAAAAATGGCCATTTCAAGGAGGTGCCCTCCCCGAAATCAAGGAGGTGCCCCCCCCCCGAAAAAAATTTCTGGCTACGCCCCTGGTCGGCAATCATACCAGCACCCGTTAATATACGCCCGTAAGCTCGTGTTGAATTAATGAACCAGATGCATTGTGACCCGCGACAGCAGTAGCCCCTTCCAAATTTTAGTATGCTTTTTCGCATGACACCGGAGTATTGCGGCGAAAGTAACAAAAGAAGCGCTTTGACATGATAGATCAAGGCCACAAAATTTCAGAACGACGGTCCTTTTGTTATGCTGTTGTTATCGCGGAAGTGTTGGGGATGTTTTTTGGAAGATTTACGGCCGTGCCCGCACAAGTGCGACCTCAACAGTCACACATGATAACGTTGTGAGGCCTGACTTCTTCGCCAAGACCGTCCTCGTCCACCGTTCATAGGATGTCCGATGCACGAGGTAGACACGTGTTAACATAGCACGAGAGCGGGCCGCGTCGACGTGTTTGACAAAAAAAAAAAAAAAAGAGAGAGATAGCATGACGCCAGTGACCTCTGTAATCTAAAAAACGCAAAGGCACACGAAGGCACATTAGAACCTCAAAGATTCGCGCACACAATCTCGGAGGCCGTGACGCGCCTCTGAAGGTTTATTCTGATCGTTGAAAAGTATTTTTCTTGTACCGTGCTTCTGACGATTTGCCGGTGCGGCGCGTCTTCCGCGACAGCGTGCCGACAGCACCTCTTCGTACCTGGGTACGAAGAGGTGCTGTCGATTTTCACCCCGCGACGTACGAACGTACGTCGTGGGGTGAAAAATCGGTTCACAACAACCGTACTCTATTTTGTTGCAGGCCAACGGGCCTTGGCCGGAACGAAAGGAAAATTCGTATCAGCCCGAAATTCGTATGAGATGTGATCGTATCACCGACGTTTCACTTATATGCCCCGGACCTACCGCACTTCCTCCTTAACTCACCAAGCAACCTTTGCAACTCCATGTTTCTTTTGTAAAAGGTGTTCTTGGTTCTCTGCTCGAGTGATCCTTTCTCATGAAATCTGTATCTCCCACCAGTGGCGTAGCCAGGGGGGTAGCACACCCCCTCCCCCGGCTACGCCCCCCCCGAAAGGGGCGTAGCCACTGGTTACGCATAGCCTCGGTTACGCATAGCATAGCACTGGTTACGCATAGCATAGCCACTGTTACGCCCCCCCCCCAATTTTTTTTTTGCCTACGCCCCTATCTCCCGCTACGCCGGATTAATACAAAGACAAAAAAAAAAGAAAAAGAAAGGTGGCTGTTTGCGCGGGGGGGGGGGGGCAATTGACACTTTGCAAAAGTCTGTACTGGTGTGTTTTTCGTTTCGACCGATGGCGGCGCTTCGAACGGCGCTTCGAACGGCGCTCCGGTGACGCAAGGGCGGGGATTCGGCTTTTGTCGTCTGCTACGCTCTGGCTAAAACAGCAACATTTTTATTATAGGGTTCGCTCGCATCGCACGGCGTTCCTCGACTACTAGCTGCATTTTCTTCTAATGATATTTATTGGGATGACTGCTAGCATTACATGAGTTTAAGAAACGTTAACATTTAACATATCTTCTGTATACCGACAGCCATCGCGGTCAGGTTCATGCCCCCGAGTTCGTAGCGTCGCTCACTGGGCTGGATGGCGTTGAAATAGCTTACGTGAAAGCGCGAACGGCCCCGCCAAGTGAGTTAAAGAGAGTCTCCGCTTCTTTGAAATCGCAGCGCGATCAATTTTGCGGCTTATTCGCAAAAATCAGCGTTGTGTAAACAGACTTGAGATGAACGAAAATTCACGCTCCACCCCCCAATTGTAGTCATGTGGACTTGTGCAGACACGACAGCCGACAAAAATGAAATCGATAAGTTCATCGACCAGCGGGTTATTGAGGACCACTAGCTGTAATGAAGATAGCGCCGCTCATTGTAAGGGCGCGCAAAGCTAGCGAAAGGAGAAGGAAGACGAGGTGGAGAATAAGAACAGCCTGCCCGCAGCAAGGGCGTTGTCTCTTTGTTCTCTCTCCTACATTACATAGCATAGATTGGGCGAGCAGGATGCAAATAAGATCGCTCGGAATGAAACGCCAGCAGTGGTGCACGTGGTACAGTTCGACTCTTATGATTAGAGATAGATACGTTCATGAGCTGCATTCATGTTTACGATCGCGCAGTCCTGTCTACTCGACTGTGCGAGCCTGCCAATGGTAATGACAGGATGACGCGCAATGTATTTCTAATGCTTGGGCAACGCGATCCGCTGCAGTGTTCGCGTTTGACACCGATAGTACAGCTTCGTAAACATTAGGAAAAATCGGCCAATGTGTCCAGGAAGAGCAGAAAGAGAGCTCTTTCCCACCATTCTTTTGGCCCCAGTGGCTGATTATTGTGATTCTTTACCGTGCTGTAACAAGATTGAATATTTTAAGGTGGGAGCCTTAGATTCCACATAAATTGCGAAAATCGACCGTCGGCGTCCCGCGTCGCCAGCGCAACACGAGTGATGCGAAAATTCATCACATGATCACGTCCTCATGACATCCCAAACCGACAAAATTTGTGACGTCATAACGTCATGTCACATGATTACGCCATCACATGACATCGTCGCTTTGCATTGCCTCCGTGATTGGTGGGCCGATCTCGGAGGCGATGCGAAACCAGGGTGATGTGTAGAAAGCTTCAAATGCAAAACCACGTTACGTCCAGAAAGCATTCGGAGGGGGCGGCGAAGGAACAATACATCGACTTAAGAAAAAGATGGCTTTCGCCTTCGAGTCAACTTAGGCAAATGCATTAAGGAACTCGAGTCTCTTTAGTACAGTGGGATCGCACCAAGCCACATCAGGAGTCGACCGTTGAGATTGATTTACAGTATTTTATTGCAAATACATCTTTCGATGCGTGGAAGCTTTATATTTATCAACGTTAGTATGAGTACACTAATTCTGTTCGGCATATTTTCAGACCCCCGTGAACGAGTGAACAAACTTCGATTTATTAACGTAAGGATTAAAATATGTTGAAAAAAAAATAGAACAAAAACAAAAAAGAAAATCACTCCGGACAACCTACCGATATTTCAAATCCCCGTCGTGCATCCCCTTTAGACTCACCCTGTTTATTTTGTGTTTCAATTTAAAAGTACTTACAACGCGCTTACACAGCAGCTGCTAAAAATGTGTATTTAATCAAACGTTGTTGCCGGTAACGCCACTTAATTTATTTGAATGACATCACACGTCGTTTGTCATGCTCCGAACATATGAATTGAATCGAAGGAGCAGGCTTGGTAACCGAACGCGCGCAGCACGCGGTATACATATATTGCGTCATGGAAGCTGAAGCCCGAACGCTGAAGTCAGTTATCGAAAACGGGCAGGAAAGTCATTTTAAGTGCGCCACGGCCATAGAACAGTCGCGAAAAGAAAAATTCACCATAGAAGCAGATGTACACATGGATGGCTAGCAGACGACAACAGGAGCAATCGACACAGAACGTACTCCTGACGGCAACTCCGCTCGATCTCGCTGTGCATTTTGCTTGAAAATTCAGTACAAATTGATTTATCAACTCGCCCCACCAATGTTTCAATAACTCGAGCGCGATAGACAGGCTGGCGGCGTCGAGGCAGCCTACACGTAGCGAACGCGCGCGCGAAGAGCGGCATCCGAGTCCTCTCCTTGACGTCACACGCGAGAGGGCGCCACTCCAAGATCTCGATGAGGCGAATATAGGCTCACGTCGTGAAGGAAGCGAAGTATTTATGCATGCGGGCAAAGCGCCAATGATCGTACCAGCTGATGAGATACAGCGTGTCCTGAAGCGTCGCACAGGGCAGCCGGCAAGGTGAACAAGGTGGCGAAAGAGCAGGATAAAGGAAGGGGTGAACAGTGAGAACA
>JALIZH010022297.1:0-66344 GCA_030522465.1 Rhipicephalus appendiculatus
CCGTCAGCTACGCCCGCGATGTATGCAAGTGCGTGTGCGCGAAGGTGACAGGTTTGATAAAGCGGGTAGGCCAGGCCCGTAGCCAGGGGGGGGGGGACCCTAGGGGCCCGGGCCCCCTCCGAAATTCGGATTGAGGGGAGTGTTTTACCGCGAAAAATTGATGAAAATAGGGGTTTTTCAAGGTTTTCAACAGGTGCCCCCCCCGGAAAAAAAATTTCTGGCTACGGGCCTGGGGTAGGCTTCCAGAAAGTTAACAGTGCATGGTTCTTTTGGGGCCCAAAACGAAGAGAAGGGACATAAATTTTCGGAATCAATCATATTTTCGATGTGACGTAGCACAGATGCGCGACAGTGTTTTGAAAGGGCGATTTGTGCGGCCGGCCGGCGTAAAGCTCGAAGCATAGACCGCCACCATCGATGTTTGTGAACATTATTTCTTGCTATTTTACAGCGAAAGCTGTATATGGCTAGGAGAAACGAAAAACTGTTCGGCATCTGTGTCACGAGCGGTCTCCATTGGCTGTGCTATCAGTTACGTCGTTCTGAGCGTCGTACCAAAGCTCGCGCGCCATTGGCGCGCGAGCTAGGTACGACGCTTGCAAGGTCAAACGCTTGCAGCCACGGCGCGCCCTCTGGCGCGCCAAAGAAACGGCGTTGCGAGCAGAACAGCGTCGACGTGATTGCGGGAGCGCGTGCGCCGGGGCGAACGTCCGCTTTGGGCGAGGGTTTCTCCAGCGTCACTTTGGCTTCGGCTGCGACGTCTGTGACCGCCTGTGGTTCGACCACAACCTGGCAACGATAATTGTGGAAGGCTTCAGTGCAGCGTCGGGTTGAACCCACTGCTAAACACCAGGGCCGCACATTTCAGCTTCGCTGGTTGGTTAACCAGCGAAGCTGAAATGTGCGGCCCTGGTGTTTAGCAGTACGGAGTGCTTGGGCGGTGATTTTTTTTTCCTGCTTATTTTTGAGTAAACGATGACATTTGTGTCTCACATGTGTTAGACAACCCCATGCTATATGCGTACAAGTAATACGTACGGTCGCCGAACTGCACGTGTTGCATTTAGTAATGCGTGGCATTTGCGCGAAGTTTTCTGTGCAGTAGTTCAGCTCTGTTTGCAGACGTTGCTCGGGCTGCAAGAGTCCTTGAGTAAATTTGTCACTTGCCAGCTTTGCACGCGATATCTCAGCTTTCACGTAGCGCAATAGAACGGCATGGCCTGGCTTCGCTTGCACGCACAGAGCTGTTAAGGGCTATGGCAGTACATGGGAACAAATTCTGAAATTCTCGCGGTCTGCGACGCATTTTGCGTGGCATGCGGGACTTTTTCTTTAATGTTACTGTTTACGAACTGCGATACGGCGGAAAAACAGCGGCAGCGAACGAGGGAGAATTTCTGGACCTGTCGATTGCTTTTCGCCAACGAGTTGTGGACTGCAGACTCGAGATCACTTTTCCGGCTGCTCCTCGGTTCCTTCAGCCCGTTAAAAATATCAGTTAACATGCGTGGAGAGTAAATTCACAGCGAACCAGCTACAGGACGTACTTCATAAACGTGAAGGCGGGATCACTTAACTTTACGCGGCGTACACTAATCCAGTGTTCCCGCCGGTTTCTGAAGCACAGTCACTGCGGAAAACTGAAAAACTTTGTTCCAGGTGCCTAGTTCTTATAGTTATCGGCACAGTTTACGATAGAACAATTCATACGCGACATTGCGAAGCACCGCTAACAACTTGACACGGCTGTGCTCATGGGTCGGCTGCTGCACGAAACACGCCAATTCCTTTCGTTCACTCCCGCAACGCGGCGCCACCGGCTCAGTGCACGTTCCCCTATCCTCCCTGGAGGGCCCTCTTCTTTGTGGCCGGTGGCGGGGGTGCTTCCGAAGACATGACGCTGGGGGTGTCGTGAGCTTGGGGTATGAATTGTGTTTTGGGTTGTTTGAGGCTTTGAACCTCCTCTGTGAGTTTCTGTATTAGTTCGCGCATAGCCACGTTTTCTTTCTTAAGCTGGTCAATGACTGTACTGTCTGCGTTTGTTTTAGGTGTAGGGGGGGGATGTAGTCGGACCATCTCGCGAGGTGCATTGCACAGCCTTTGCGAAGCTCACCTTTCCTGATTTTTGTCCTCCTTTTTGGGTCGACCGGGATCTCGACTGGGAACGGCCTGCTCTGGTGCGGCAGTGGGATCGCGACTGGTGCTTGCCGTCCGTGGGGGGGAAATCACTGGCTTGAGGAGTGGACTGTTGTGTCATCTTCTGTTCGCAGAGGCGTTTGCGAATGACATAAGGTGTCTTGTACTTGGCCACGCACTCTTTGTCCGCCGTGGGGTGCGGTCCACCGCACAGCGTGCACTTGGGGGTGCCCTGATGGTCTTCGTCGGGATTGTGGGCACCGCAGCCCCTGCAGATCTTGTTGTTAGGAAACGGGCAAACGTCCATGCGGTGCCCAAGACGGCCACAGTGGTAACATATGTCGATTTGCTTGCGGTATAAGGAGCATGGGATTAGCGTTGCGCCGTAGCGAACCTGGTTCGGCACGCTCGGCCCGTCGAAGGCGATGACGACAGTCGTGGTTGTACCGATGCGCTTGGTGGCCCGGGCTAACGGGTTGCGGGCGTTCACAACGTTTGCGTCAATATCCTGGGCACTGTCTGTGAGGGGTATGCCCCGTACAACCCCTTTGGTAGTGTTGTCAGGGGCTGCCTCGTAGGCGTTGACTTCGTGAGTGATTCCGTTGACGTGGATAGATTTAAGGCCCACGTATCGGTCGGCGTTGTGCGGGTCGGGGGGTGCTGATCACGATGATATTTTGTTGGGCATTCGGACAGATGGTGTCTTCCTGGCTCTCCGCCGGGGTGATCTTCGTTGCGTCGAAAGTGCGCAATTTGTTGGGCGCGGGAATTGTCTCTTGAAATTTGGACATGGCGGCAACCATTACTGATATTTGGTTTTCCATGGGGGCGAATCGGGCGTCAATTGTTCTGATACGGGCCTCAAAACGGGCCTCGAATGCGGCCTCCGCGCTTGTTGCCGCCGCCGGCGCCACGACATCACTTTCCATTATCTCAGCCGCGGGAGAAGAAGGGAGAGATGGAGGCTGGTTGATTTTGAGTTCCAATTCGTGAATTTTCTTTAACAGCATCTCGTTTTGGGCCCTGAGTGCTGCTATTTGATCTTGCTCGGCACTCCGTGCCGTTGGGAGGGGAGTGAGATGGGGGGGGAACAAGAGGCAGCCCCGCCCGAACCGATCACCTGTTGTCCGTTTTTAACGGCGTTGACCCAGGCCCCGGTCTTGCCGTGTGTCTCCGGCGCGCGTTTCTCCAAGCCGCCGTCTGGTGGCGATGCCGTCGAGATCGAAAAATCCCTAGAGATTCTCTCTCTAGGTATGGATTCTGTACGACAAATAGACGCTCGCGGTGGCTAGAAGGGGAGATGTGATGACCGGGCAGGAAAAGTTGGCCTCCGTTTGTGTGAATGCCGTGGGGCGACGCTGTCATCAGGGGCGCCGTCAGCGAACGCGGCCGTTCTCCGTGCTCGGTAGGGACAACGCTTCAGTGGAAAACGCGTTACCGAATTATATAAAAACTTTAGCTGATTATGCAGTTCCTTAGTCATCGCACAGCTTGTGTTGCGCTACTGTTATCATACGGTTTTCGAATATGGGGGTACACCGTCGAGTTTTCTTCCGACGGAAAAGCAAGCAGCTGCCTTTTGGAAAATGCCATATCGAAGCACTACTGCTCAGAGAAGCGGGGTTATTCTATGCTGCAATGCACTTTGCTCATTTTATTCGTGGGCCTCATTACGTGCGAAAGCAGATAACTTGGGTTACACCAGCCAAATCAGCATTAAACCATGGCATAAGTGGTAGTCCAACGTTCGGTAGTCATTTCATGCTCAATTCAGTAAACCAAATAAATAAATGCAGTATGTTACTAGCTAACAAACTTTATTGCGTACACCTTAATGCACTTTATCATTTCCGCGGCTTGTCTCATATCACGCAAGGCTTTATTCATTTGCCTTTTTGTCGCTCATTTCCTGGTTTATGCCCTTCAAAAGAAAGTGGATCCTGGTAAGGCAGTAAGACCTGACCACTGACCTTGTGAGCTCCTGGCGGTGATCGACGCAACCAATTTGTGGCACATTTGTGTTCACTTTGCGAAGTATGTTAAAAGCAGCTTCAGAATGCAGGTTCGTTCTGCTAAACTCGTGCGTAAGCCTGCTTTCAAGAGATTCGATCAAATGATGCAGCGACGCCGAGGGGTGTAGAAGCCCACCCAAGTCCCACTCCTTTGAGGCATCGGCTGGTAGTTCTTTTGAAATTCTGTCCTTCGGCACAAGGCAGGCATCCCTGCATGCTGTACAATTATATAGTCGACAGGGCACGCTTCCTCGCCACGTATCCAGCAACGTAGTACACCAAGCGAGGATCGCTTCTTTTTTCCACATAGTCTGCATGGTCCACGGAAACTTCAATAGCCTCCATGGTGACTACATCGTCGTGGTTTTCAATTTCCAGCAATGCGAAGTTTTCATTTTCCAGCAGCGTTTACAATGAGCCGGAACTCTCTTTGAATGAACCTGCCGAGAAACATAAAAGGTGGTATGAAGCAGCGCTTCGAATGGCTGCTACCATCAGAATGCAAATAAAAATGAACCACGTGCAGTAAGCAGCGATGCTACTTCTGTTGTAAAGCATTGTTTGTAGTTGTACCACTTGTTTTGAAAGCGGTAACACTTACGTCAACATGCTAGCTATTACACTTACCTTTCGTCAAAATGCTTAGCGCAAACAGCGGAATTCTCCTGAAGCGGTTTGTCAGCCCTCGCAATGGTACGTTTCCACTCCAAGAACAGTTCTTGGCAAGTCGGCGCACGGAAAAGGGACACTTGTTCCAAACGAGATTTGTAGCCGGAATCACAGCCTGCAATGAAGCACCATCTCTGGGCTTTTTCTTTGAAGTAGACGGCGTCTTTGCGAGCCCACAGCACTCGTGAATCAGCAGCACCAACTACACAACTACAAACCAACGGCCAGGCGCTGACAGCCGGATTGGCCTCTCTCCGCGGAAACGCTGACGGCGCCCCGGGCGTCCTTAGTGCAAACTAAAGTCCCTAGAATAACTAGTTTATCTAGGGACTTTAAGTGCAAACGTGTACCAGCGCCACCTGTCGGTTTCCTTCCAAGGCGGCACGCGCTAGCCGGCGCGTTTATCACACTTCCCCTATTCTAGCCACTGTAACCATGGGAATGATGGGTAGTCATTGTATAGTCATTGGGTAGTACCACGGTGGGTAGAGTAACCTAGAATAGGGGGAGTGTCCCATAGAGTTAATATACTGACTCTAGAGGAAAAGCTCCCCATAGGGCCCATGCATTAAAACCTATAACCGCTCGGGAGCCGCCATGATGGAACGGTACTCAGCTTTCGGGTGACGTTCACTCGCACTCGCCACTGCATGCTGCAATAACCCCTGGCATTTTTTCTTGTTTCGTGGCTCTCTATTGCATCGCAGTAAAAGACTGTCACATTAGGTCGATTTGTTAGCTCGTGGCAACAAAAAAACACGTACGAGGAGACACTGTATACCTCTCACGCAGTGGCGTAGCCAGGAAATTTGTTCGGGGGGGTTCGGGGGGGGGGGGGGGCTGGCACGTCAACACTATATATATATATATATATATATATATATATATATATATATATATATATATATATATATATATATATATATATATATGTATATATATATATATATATATATATATATATATATATATATATATTGGACCGCCTTTCGGGAGCTTCCCATCCACCTAACGCGCGACTTCGTCGTCAACTCCTGCAATATAAGCGGGAAAATGGCGTTATCTACCGCCACATTTACCATCCTGACGGTCAACGCTGGGTTCCTGTGCTACCACGCTCTCTTCGACTTCATGTGCTTGAAGCCTTCCACGATGACTTGACTGCTGGCCATCTTGGTTTTCAAAAAACTCTTGACCGCATCCGATCTCGCTTCTACTGGCCTGGCCTTTCTACTAGCGTAGCGCGGTACGTCGGTTCCTGCTTCCCGTGCCAGCGTCGTAAACTCCCGACATCCGCACCTGCCGGACCTCTGCAGCCAATTCCGTACCCCACAATGCGAGAGGTACGGGGATCGATACCCCGCACCTCCACCACGTATGACCTCTTGGTTGGGACGACGTTTATTAGACGCAAGGCCTCGGGAGCGAACGGGCAGAGCGCGCACACACCCGATGATGATGATGATGATTATGATAATGCACAGGTGAGGAAGAAGTACATAACAAATGCCCACAATATATATATATATATATATATATATATATATATATATATATATATATATATTCAGCAGGAAAGTTCAGTGGGTTCGGTCTGTGTAAGAAAAAAACGGGTGCACGTACGAGAAAGCAATACTTTTATGCCTTACGTTTCGGCCGTGGCACGGCCGAAACGTAAGGCATAAAAGTATTGCTTTCTCGTACGTGCACCCGTTTTTTTCTCTATATATATATATATATATATATATATATATATATATATATATATATATATATATATATATATATATATATATATATATATATATATATATATATATATATATGAGATAGAGATGCGTATTTGGTGCTCGAGCATTTGAAATGTGTTAGTTGCATGACGGCGCTGTTACAGCACGCAGTCTGTTAAAAACTGTGATCTAATGGAATGCATAGTTTTTGTTTTCCATTACACTTCTCATCCTTCACAGCACCTGTCCGGTGAAACGTGCCCGCTTGCCATTGCGGAGGACACATTTAAAAGTCTGTGGCGGCAGCCAAGCCAAGCCAAGCCGCCAGGCAGCGCCACCCTCCGCTGCTCTCCGGAACCTCCAGAGAACCTGAATAAACAGTCGATGTTTGGGATCCACGCCGCGCGGTCGTGTCTTCTTCTCCCGCGCGTACACGCGTCCCAACAGTCGTGACCCGGACGAGGCTTACCGCCTTTTTCAAGCGATCGACGCCATGGAGACTCCCCCTGACGCACCGGCCATCTCCGCCGTCGACATCAGGCTCCCGCCGTTTTGGACAGCGGATCCCGCAGCTGTGGTTCCTGCAGGTGGAGTCCCAATTCACCGCTCGTCGTATTGCCGCTGAGCTAACAAAGTACCACCACGTGGTCGCCAGCCTCCCACCGGCAATAGCGAGCGAGATACGCGATCTGCTGGTCGCTCCACCTGCAGAGAACGCGTACACAGCGCTCAGACAGCTGCTAATCAGCCGCCTTACGCCGTCGGAGCCTCAGCGACTGCAGCAGCTACTGCACGACACCGAGCTCGGGGACCGGACGCCCAGCCAATTGTTGCGCCACATGAGGCAGCTGTTGCACACGGCCGGCGCAGCCACCACCGATGCCGACAGCAGACTGCTTCGCGAGCTGTTCCTACAGCGACTTCCGGTCAACGTGCGCATGGTCCTCGCCTCGGCTGCCGACAAACGCCTGTCTCAACTCGCCGAGCTCGCGGACTCGGTGCTGGCGGTCGCTCCGCCGTCCGTCGCGGCGCTACAGCCAGACATCGCCGGCGGCGCGCCCACGACCACGCTGCATGACATCCGGGAGCAGATATCCCGCCTCGCCGATACCGTCGCAGCGATGCAGGCCCGCAGCACTCCCGAGGAGCGCCAGCGCCCAGCAGTGCAACAGAGAATCTGCTGGTATCACAGGAAGCATGGCAATGCTGCTCGCAAATGCATTCCTCCGTGCGACTATGCGGGAAACGGGAGCGGCCGGCACTGAGGACGACCAGTGTCGCAGAGGCCCCCCGAACGTCGTCCATCAGTGTTTTTCCTCACCGACCGCGACAGTGGCCTTCGATTCCTCGTGGACACCGGCGCTGAGGTGAGCGTGCTGCCGGTTGGGTCCACCGATCGCCGTGTCCCCAGTGCGTCCCCGCTTCAGGCGGTCAACAACACAACCATCGCCACCTACGGACATCGCTCGCTGCCACTCGATTTAGGCTTGAACAGAACGTTCCGGTGGATTTTCATCGTGGCAGCAGTGAAGTTCGCCATCTTGGGTGCGGACTTTCTTCGGCATTTCGGCCTTCTCGTCGACGTGCGCAACCGCCGCCTTTACGATCCCGTGTCGCAGGCAACTGTGCAAGGCAATTCCCTCGCACCACCCTCCGCTGAGCCCCACTCTGCTCGGGCCGTCCGGTGCAGAACGTTTTACTCGCATTCTGCAGGATTTTCCCGAGTTGACGAGGCAGCCGCCAGCCAGCGCCGCGGTGAAGCACGAGGTACGCCATTACATCGCCACCAGCGGCCCAACCGTGCACGCGCGGCCTCGCCGTTTGCCTCCAGAGAAGTTGAAGGTCGCACGACAGGAATTTGAACACATGATGGAGCTAGGGATCATCAGACCCTCGTCGAGCGCCTGGGCATCTCCACTTCATGGTGCCAAAGTCAACGCCGGGAGACTGGCGACCATGCGGGGACTATAGGGCGCTGAACCAGGTAACGACTCCAGACAGATACCCGGTACCGCACATACACGATGTCACGACGAGGCTTCACGGTGCCACTATCTTCTCGAAGATCGACCTGGTGCGGGCATACCATCAGATTCCCGTTGCCCCGGAGGACGTCCCGAAGACCGCCATCGCAACGCCTTTCGGACTTTTCGAATTCCTCCGAATGCCATTCGGACTCCGAAACGCGGGTCAGACATTCCAGCGGTTCATGGACGGTGCTATACGCGGCCTCAGCTTCTGCCACGCCTATCTTGACGACTTGCTAGTCGCCAGCAGCACTCCAGAAGAGCACGTGAATCATCTGCGCATCGTCTTCCAGCGCTTAGTGGAACATGGCGTGGTCGTGAACATGGCCAAATGCGAGCTTGGTGTGCGACAACTCTCGTTTCTTGGACACGTCATCTCCGCCTCAGG
Organism: Rhipicephalus appendiculatus; assembly: GCA_030522465.1. Taxonomy (NCBI): domain Eukaryota; kingdom Metazoa; phylum Arthropoda; class Arachnida; order Ixodida; family Ixodidae; genus Rhipicephalus; species Rhipicephalus appendiculatus. The sequence goes on from JALIZH010022297.1 coordinate 8,963, forward strand.
AGTTCTTCCTCAACCCAACAAGGTTGAAGCCGTGCAAGGATTTCCGCAGCCGACCGCCAAGCGCCAGCTTCGGGAATTTCTGGGTTTGGTAAACTTCTACCGCCGTTTCATTCCCCGCTGCGCCCATATCCTTCAACCTCTTCACGACCTGCTGGCCACTTCACGAAATGGCTCGGACACCCTCTCCTGGTCTCAAGAAGCAAAAGAAGCCTTCTGCGAGGTCAAGGACGCTTTGGCAAACGCCGCACTGCTTGAATACCCCAGGTCCGGTGTCCCGCAGAGCGTAATGGTGGATGCCTCCGATACAGCCGTTGGGGCTGTATTACAGCAGCTCGTTGGGGGAATCTGGCGCCCGATTTCCTTCTTTTCGAGGAAGCTAACACCTACCGAGCGCCGCTACAGCACCTTCGGGAGAGAACTGCTGGCCGTGTACGCTGCCATACGACATTTTCGCCATTTCCTGGAAGGTGTAGAGTTTTTCGTCCTCACCGACCACAAGCCGCTTACTTATGCATTGCGCTCGCTAAGCTCCGACGGTGGAACGCACACAGCACGTGAACGGCGCCAAATGTCCTATATATCAGAGTTCACGACTGATATCCGCCACGTCAAAGGCGGCGACAACGAGGTAGCGGACGCCCTCTCACGGAATCCTGTGAACGCCATCATGCCCACACTACAGGTTGATCTTCCGGCTTTGGCAGCCGCTCAACGTGAAGATGACGAACTGAAACACCTGTTGACCGCGACCACTGCCCTGAATCTTGAGTGGATCCCGGTTCCCGGATCCGAGGACAAGGTTTGCTGTGACACAAGCGTCAGTAGAACTCGCCCGTTCGTGCCCGCGAGCCTCCGTCGCCATGTGTTCGAGTCCTTGCACAGACTGTCTCATCCGGGGATTAGAGCCACCCAAAGACTGGTGACGGCAAGATTTGTCTGGCCGGGCGTAAATCGGGACGTCCGACGCTGGGCACGCGAATGTGTAGCTTGCCAGCGCTCTAAGATACAACGCCATACCTCGACAGCACTGGGAACACTCCCCACTCCGGATTCTCGCTTTGATCATGTCCACCTGGACATCGTCGGCCCACTGCCACCCTGCCACGGAAAGGCCTACCTGCTGACCTGTGTCGACAGGTTCACCCGCTGGGCGGAGGCCATCCCTATCGCGGACATCACTGCCGAGACGGTTGCGAGTGCTTTCCTGTACCACTGGGTAGCCCGTTTCGGTGTGCCCTCCACGATAACAACAGACCGCGGCCGACAATTCGAATCAGCCCTTTTCACTGCCATCAGTCAGCTCATGGGCACCTCACGCATACGCACGACAGCGTACCACCCCATGAGCAACGGCATGGTGGAGCGCTTTCACCGCCAGCTGAAGGCTGCGCTCACGGCAACCGAGGAACACAACTGGGTGGAGGCCCTCCCACTCGTTCTTTTGGGTATAAGGTCCACCTTGAAAGAGGACATTGGCTGCAGCGCCGCTGAGCTGGTCTACGGCACGACACTCAGGCTGCCGGGAGAGCTCTTTGCGCGCGGCTCAGAGGAGGCATCCATAGCTTGCAGCGACTATGCACTTCGCCTACGCAACGTCATGAGCAAACTGCGCGCGGTACCTCCACGGCCCCCAGGGTCGCGTGTGGTGCACGTCGACCCACAGCTCACATCGTGCCCATATGTGTTTGTACGACACGACGCGGTTCGGCGACCTCTTCAGCCACCCTATGATGGGCCGTTTCAAGTCCTCCGCCGTGGCAACAAGCAATTCACAATCAAGAGAAACGGCCGTGAGGAGGTCGTGTCGTTGGACCGCATCAAGCCAGCACACATGGACCGTGACGACGCCGTGTTGCCTCCACTAAGGGAATCATCGCCAGGACCCCCCAGCTTCAATGCCAGCCCAAGACCACGAGGTGCCCTCCCGGCTGACGCACAGTGGGCGGCTATCAAGAGCACCCACTCGCCTGGACCTTTAACTCCGTTCGGCAACTCACTAGGGGGGGAGTGCTGTGGCGGCAGCCAAGCCAAGCCAAGCCGCCAGGCAGCGCCACCCTCCGCTGCTCTCCGGAACCTCCAGAGAACCTGAATAAACAGTCGATGTTTGGGATCCACGCCGCGCGGTCGTGTCTTCTTCTCCCGCGCGTACACGCGTCCCAACAAACTCATTGAATTCATTATTTTCCTCTAGTTTCTGCCTGAAATGAAGGTTGTGTCAGTCGATTTCAACCCCCCAATCTTTCAATTTGGCTGGAAATCTTCGCGGCAAAAATTTTGTTTTGTTCAGTATCCCTTTAAACTTCGACGGCGTGGTCGAGGCACAAAAGCACTTATATATCGGCGAGAAGGAGTGTCCCACCTGAAAATTAGGTGTCCGTGGAATCCGGATGTCTTCACGGTTCAGATGATATAAGATTCAGGTCGATAGTCGCCAGAATTAGCTACGAAATCATTTGAGGAAATCGGAGCCGATGCGAACACGTCCGCACACTCGGCGATCACAGCGACCTCTCTCCTTGTCTCGGAAGAAAACATTTTTTTTCTACACACTGGTCATACAACGTAACTCAGTATCTGTTTAAGACAATGCATTCTTACTCATCGATTGCGCGTCTTTTTTTTTTCTTCTTTTTTATCCAGGAGAAAAAAGTTTTGTGGTTCACAAGCACACCCCAAAACGTTGTCTCCCTTGGGCTGCAAACTTAGGTGACGCACCATGAGCTTCAGGTGCTTCGTCTTTTCACGTGAAGACGCTCTCTCCTTGTTTTGTGCTTTGTGTAGAAATGCAAACGGGTGAGCAGAAAAACTTGGCCACCTGGGACTCGGGCCATGTTGTGCGCAGCCCAATGTGACGTCGTGTTTTTGCAAGCAGGAGACAAGCTCTTACAAGCTGTCGTTGTGCAGCTTGTTGTAACTAAACCACATTGAAAAAGTGATTTCAAAGGCGTCCAGCACAATGAGACACACCCTGTAAGCTATTTTCTTGGGCGAAGCACTCAGCGTGTGCTTTCGTCATGCAGCTGACGGTAGAGCCAAGTCATCAAGTGAACAGCAAAAGGGATGGTCGGTGTCAACACACTGTCGTACGGTCATGCAATGCAGTTTCCTCGCGGGGTAGAGCTGGAGCTACATTCCTTGCGGCGCGTTTCCTGCTTGCTGGCAGTTTCTTCGACAGGTAATGTGGAATATTAGGAAACTGCGTAGGCACAGCTCCCGGGAGTAGCAAAGGCCTGCCCCTTTCAATGCGGACTATTTCGCCGTTCACGGTGTGCTCGAAGTGCCGGGAGATGTATCTCTCGTCAAAGTGCAGCTCGCACAAAGCGGAGTTTTCTTGCAGCAGCTTGTCAGCGCGCGGGATTGCTCTCCGCCACTGCGCCAAGAGGGCTTCATCCTTCGGAATGCCAAACAGCACATGCTTCTTTTTAGATGACTTGTAGCCTGTAGTGCACCCCGGGACGAAACAATGACTTTGTTTTCGAGCCATGAGTGTGCATACAGAAGCGTTGGTGTCAGACTGCGACCGCACAAAAAGAAACGAAGACGAACGCACTAGAGTGTCTCGATGCGCTCGTTCGCCTTCATCGAGGCACTCTCCATGAGTATACTTCCGTTTATACTCATGGAGGAAGTATTCCTTCCTCCATGAGTGGATGGATGCTATGAGCGTCCCCTTTATAACGGGGCGGTGACATGTCTGCCACCAGGCTCGAAAAAAATAGGGAAAGAAAACTTTCTCTCTTTTTTTTTTTGTTGGCCTAATGCCATTATCTACATTGATTAAATCTATGTTATTATACCAAAGAAAATATAAACTCACGGTCCATCTCTCTGCCTCTTAAGGCAGAATGACATTATTTTTCCCCATTCTTTATTTTTGTACTTTATCTCTACTTTTCTGCCACCAATACTCTAACCGTCTCTTACTTATTTCTATCGCGGACCTGTTCAGCTTTCCATTGTTGTCCCTAAAACCCAAGGCTTCATGTAGACTCGTGCCCACAGACTGATTGAATGTGTAGACCCCACATTCAATCAGTACATGTTCCATCGTTTCCTTAGTTCCCCCCACAGCATGTACATTGTTCTTCTTCGTTGCTAAATCTCGCCTTATAGCTACGCGTTCTAAGGCAACCCGACCTTGCTTCAAACACTAAAGCGCTTCCCCTTGAATTATCATAAAACCTTTCCCTCCTAATTTCGTTTTTTTAAATGCGAAGCATTTCTTAGCGAACTTCGGCGACTTTGAGCGTATCTATCTAGCTATCTATCTATCTAGCCGCCTACGACTTTGTGCTCTCCCGGCCGTATCGTTAAAGGGATTTATACCAAATTTGGTATGGCATAACATGACTCTATAACGAACGTAAATGGTTGCTCATATCATGAAAATCATGACTAACTTGTCATGAAAAGTATGATTTACATGCCACGCTCATGGCGCGCTCGCGGCCGTTTCGTTAGCTTGATATACACCAAACTTGGTATTGAGTGACGTGACTGTATGACGAACATAAATGACAAGTGGTAATATGAAAATCACGACTTGTCATGTGCGACATGACTTGCATGCCACGCTCATGGCGCGCTCGCGGCCATTTCGTTAGTTTGAGATACACCAAATTTGGTATTGAGTAACATGACTGTATGACTAACATAAATGACAAGTGGTAATATGGAAATCATGACATGTGATGAGCGACATGACTTGCGTTCCACGCTCACGGCGCGCTCGCGGCCGTTTCGTTAGCTTCATATACACCAAATTTTGGTATTGAGTGATATGACTGTATGAAGAACATAAATGACAAGTGGTAATATGGAAATCATGACGTCATGAGCGACATGACTTGCATTCCACGCTCATGGCGCGCTCACGGACGTTTCGTTAGCTTGATATACACCAAATTTGGTATTGAGTGACATGACTGTATAACGAACATAAGTGGCAGGTGGTAACATGAAAATCTTGGCATGCGTGTCATCTACAACGCCATTTACATGGCACGCTCATAGTGCGCTTGCGTCCAGTTCGCTAGCTCGATATACACCAAAATTGATATTGCGTGACGTGACTGTATGACGAACATAAATGACAGGTCCTAACATGTCAAAAATGACACACAAATTATTTAAAGCAGGATTTGCTCCTTGCTGGCTGCTTCGCATTACATCAATTCCCACAGTGCGTGGGATCTGCCGGCTTTTTTCCTTTCGCTATAGTTACTGAGAGCCGGCTTCTTTTCCATCGCTGTCATCCAATAAGTACTCTCCGCCTCTCTGACCTTCCGCTTAATGCTACTTGTTGCCATATCGCCCACACTGCTAGCCGTATATTTACTGGTGAGCCTCCTAGTTCTTTTTCTCCACTGCGTGTCAACGCTTTTTCTATACAAACACCCATAGGCGTGCGCACGAGGGGGGGGCAGAGGGGGCGGCCGCCCCCCCTAGTCACCCAAGAACCTAAGAGGGGGGGGGGGGGGCGCAAAGTCTGCCCCATACATTGACTTAATGAGGAAGGGGGGCGCTGCGACGAACCTTTGCCCCCCCTGAACGGTAACCCTGCGCACGCCTATGCAAATACCTGAAAACCTTCTCTGCCCATCTACTCTCCTTCATTTTCCTCAGCCTCTCTTCAAATCTCATTTTGCTCTGAGCTTCCCTCACTTCAAAGCCTGTCCATCCCATATCACCGTTTACAGCCTCATTTGTCGTCTTCCCGTGAGCCCCCCAACGCGAGGCGTCCCACAGTCCTTTGATTTACATCCATTCCTGATTGAACCTCTGACTTCATGCACACCACTGAGTTCCCATATGTAAGCCCCGGCACCATCACACCTTTCCACAGCCCTCGAAGCACCTCGTACCTATTGTATCCCCATAACGCTCTGTGCTTCATAATTGCAGCATTCCTCTTTCCCTTTGCTGCCGATGCTTTCTCTTGTACCTCCATATATCTATCCCCCTCATTTACCCATACTCCGAGGTACTTGTACTCGCTTACCCTCGGTATTCCTTGGCGCTGTATTAAGACCGCATGGTCTTCGTGATCATTGAATACCATCAATCCACATTTTGTTGCACTAAATCCTAGTCCTAGAGCCTCGCCTTCCTTCCCGCATATATCTGCCAGCCGCTGTATATAAACGACAGCGCGAACCCCCCACGCGGCTCCATCGCGGTGGCTTCAATGCGCTCCGTAGGCGCCGCTTGCCGCTAGAGGTGTGCGCCGAGACGTCGGGCGCCGCCGCCGACGCCAACCGAATCGAATAAGGTCCTTAGAATCGAACTGATCGGCGCGCCGCCGCCGCCGCCGCCGCCGCCGACGGGTTCTCTCGGCGCGATAGGAGCGCCATTTAAGTACGTTTTTCTTTTTTTTTTTCAGTAAACCTACCTTTATTTGACACCTTCTGTCACCAGTAAATACTCGGTCCTTTACTAATTCTGCCCACTTGGCAAACGCATTGCAATTGATTCGCCTGCTTCTTCAAGTTAAATAACTGGACCAGAAAACTTGTTCTGTGTGGAAAGGTAGTGTTGGATTCAAAATAAACGTGAATTTTAAGCTACTTTTGAGCTCACCGCAGTTAATCGAATCCAGGTCAGTGACAAACGGAAACGGTGGTGTTTGGCGACGACTGTTGAAATGCTCGGGCTGACGAGTCTGCTACCTCTTACACAATATGTATTATATGAGGCCGGCTTTGAATAGTAATAAAATGTGTGGAGAGTCGGTGTTGGAATACCAATAAATATGTCTGTGTAAGCAAGCGAAACGGCAGTTCAAAGGGGAAGGGCGGGGGGCTAGGGATGGAGACAGACAGGGCTTTTTTGTTCGATGCGTATGGAAGCAATTGCTTATATTGCTCAGCAGTCTAAATAAGAGCTAGCGTTTTTGGGTATATATATTTAGAAAGAATCAGCTTAAAAACTGGAACACATGATCTTTAATGAAGAAAGAAAGAGAAAAGGACAATAGATGAAATGCTTTATCAAACAGAAACGATCCCCAACCTATACGTTGGCAGGCTCAGCAAGGTCGGCAATTGGACGAGATGGTGATCACCATAAAGTTCGTGTGAAGTGACGCACAGAACATGAATGCGGACGTAACCCTAAAGTGTGGGTGTATAATGTCTTGTGTTTCCTCCACTTTGACCTGCACTCAATGCGATGCTCCACGCCAGAAATCAAACCAAGTAATCTGCGCCTTTCCTTCACCTGTTTTCTACCTCGGACTCAACTCGACTAATGAGATGTAGATGCCGATTTGCCACAATCGTGTTTGAAACAGGACATCACTAACGTAAGCTGCTGGGCGAGTTGGGTCATAATATTCGGAAGAGGAAACCAGCGAAAGACACGAAGACAGCGAAGGAGAACAACCAGACAGTACAAGCGCCGGACTTCGAACTAAACGATTATTGCAGAATTAAGCCCCCATACACATTTTAACCAGCAGCGCATACATAAATATAAGCTATCTAACCCGTTTCATAGTTGCACACTTAACAGTACAAAGCCATGAAGAATGTCAATGTGAGAAACAGCGCATTTCCATGAAACACCTAAATGACGACGCCACGTCGACCCGCTATGTATAGCACCGCGAATTCTTTATCTGTAAGGAAAACTGAGGGGTCACTTACACATAACACTTTGCCCTGTCTTGTTTTATTTTGAGGGCTTCAAAAAACTCCACGTTCAATCTTATTTTTTCCTTTGCCAATGACACTCACTGAGGTGAAATCAGGGGCGCAGAGCCTTTGCAGGGCAGAGGTAAGTTTCCACCAGTGCCCGTAGGGAGAAGTGTTCACGCAGTGTTCGCGCAGCCTGTCATTGAATCACCGGCCCGTCTGACCGCTGTATACACGGCCCCATGACAAGGGTATTTCAAAACTTACGTGCCTCTGCGCCGCAAAGGCTGTGGCTACGCCCCTGATTTCAAATCAGTCGGTGTCACTGGCAAAGGAAGAAATAAGAATAAACGTGAAACTTGTGAAGCCTTCGAAATATATATATATATATATATATATATATATATATATATATATATATATATATATATATATATAATATCTGGGGTTTAACGTCCCAAAACCACGATATGATTATGCAGGGCCGCACCCAGGAATCTTTTTCGGGGGGGTGTTTATGTGTAGGACGGCTACTTTTGGCAACTGGTGGTCGATGTGCAGGCGTGTAGATACTTTAGTATCACCCGACAAGTTAAAGCATGGAAAAATTTCGGGGGGTGTCAGAACCCCCCTCAACACCCCCCTAGTTACGGCCCTGTGATTATGAGAGACGCCGTAGTGGAGGGCTCCGGAAATTTGGACCATCTGGTGTTCTTTGACGTGCACTGACATCGCCCAGTACACGGGCCTCTACCATTTCGCCTCCATCGAAATGCGACCGCCGCGGCCGGGATCGAACCCGCGACCTTCGGGTCAGCAGCCGAGCACCGTAGCCAATGTTCTACCGAGGCGGACATATATATATATATACATATATATATATATATATATATGAAGGCAAAGTGTCATGTGTGAGTGATCCCTCAGTTTTTTCCTCACAGATAAAGAATTTGCGGGTCTAGATAACGGTTCTATATATATATATATATATATATATATATATATATATATATATATATATATATATATATATATATATATATATATATATATATATATATATATATATTGTCACGTGGTCGTGACGTCGACGAAGGCAACAGTCGGCGTTTCCAAGAAGAAACTCTTTATTAGGCCGAACTTGTGGCCGGTAAACGGAAAGTCAGAATACAGCAATAAGCACTGTCACTGATAGCGGCGAACGTAGCGTCGGCCGTCGATGAACTGAACATCGTTGGAGCGCGCCGGCTTTTATGCATCACGCGTCGAACATTCTAGCCTTATCACTGGTCATCGCGCAAGCTCTGGAATAATCTCGAGTGGTCGCGTCTTGCGCGCAATCTTAAGAAAACAATCTACAATAATCGCGAAGCTTCTCGAATGCTAAGGCGTGGTCTGCGCCGAGCGTTACTGACAGTCTTTGTGGGCGGAAACCGAATACAGCAAGCGCGAAAATAAGGAACGCGCGTGGCAATGCCCCCCCTCTGAAAAAGCATCGTCCCGATGTTCAAAACGGAGCACGGGGGGAAAAATGCATGCAACAATAAACAACAACAATAAAGCAAGAAAGTACAATAATAAAGCAATAGGTGCAGTCCTCAGGTTCACTAACGCGCGTAGTACGGCTTGAGGCGTACGACATGGATGACTTCAGGTCGCGCACGGCGCCGTTGAGAGTTCGTAATGCCGTCCGGGACAACCTCGTAGTCCAGAGCGCCTAGACGTCGAAGCACTTTGTATGGCCCAAAGTATCGCCGAAGTTTTTCACAAAGTCCACGTCGGCGTATCGGTGTCCACACCCAAACGCGGTCGCCGGGCTGGTATTCGACGAAGCGTCGTCAAAGGTTGTAGCGGCGGCTGTCGGTCGCCTGCTGATTCTTGATACGTAGGCGGGCGAGTTGTCGGGCTTCTTCGGCGCGCTGTAGGTAGGCGGTGACGTCGATGTTTTCCTCGTCAGTGACGTTTGGTAACATGGCGTCAAGCGTCGTTGATGGGTTCCGTCCGTAGACCAACTTGTACGGCGACAGCTGCGTCGTTTCTTGCACTGCCGTGTTGTATGCGAAGGTCACGAACGGAAGGATGGCATCCCATGTCTTGTGCTCGACGTCGACGTACATGGCCAGCATGTCGGCGATGGTCTTGTTTAGACGCTCGGTGAGGCCGTTGGTCTGTGGGTGATAGGCGGTGGTGCGGCGGTGGCTTGTTTGGCTGTATCTCAAAACGGCCTGAGTTAGCTCTGCAGTAAAGGCCGTACCTCTGTCGGTGATGAGGACCTCTGGGGCGCCATGACGCAGGACAATGTCTTCAACGAAGAATTTCGCTACCTCGGCTGCACTGCCTCTAGGTAGGGCCCTTGTTTCGGCGTAGCGGGTGAGGTAGTCCGTAGCTACGACGATCCATTTGTTCCCGCAAGTCGACGTAGGAAACGGCCCCAGTAGGTCCATACCGATTTGCTGGAACGGGCGGTGAGGTGGTTCGATCGGCTGAAGGAAGCCTGCTGGTCTTGCAGGGGCTCCGGAACCGGGGGGGGGGGGGGCAGTGGGGGGCCGTCGCCCCCCACAGGTTCAGTACCAGTGGGGGGCATGCCCCCACACTACTGTTCCAACACCCCATCCCTCGCCTTCTTTTTCCTGGACTCTTTTGACTAGTTCAAGTGCGCTCCCTTCTTTCAGCAAACGAGGCAGAATGTTCTGGAAGTCTGTGACTTCTGAGATTCTATTTGTCGGTGCTTTGTCTGCGTAAGCAGCACTGCTTGCTTTCGCCTGGTTCAACGTGCCTTTTGTCCTGAAGTGGTTCTCAGGAGGCAAAGGCTGGCTCTCTATTGTGCAACTCTTGCACGAGCACGTCTCAGCGCCACGACTTTAGGACGCCTCTCGTCCTTTCCCTCTTTCTTTGCTCCAATCCAAGACCATGAAAAGCAATGAGATAAAAAAGGTCGGTGTATGCCTCATCCCACATAAGCATGATATTAACTATGAATCTACCCGGCGCATACCCAGAAACTTCTTTAGGGGGTTCTGACGTCCCTTTATTTATGTTCTTTCTTGTGTTTGTATGGGTGCGCGTATAAACACATACAAAATGTAATAATTTCAGGGTGGTGGAGGATGCATCCCCCGAACCTCCTAATAGCTTTACCACTGAATTTATGGCTTGAAATGTTCGATTTCTTCCTGTTCGGCCCAGACTACTTTGATTCTTCCACACATAATGACCGAGTGAAACTGGAGCCTCGTGCACAATAACACTAAAAAGATACACAAAGTAATACTTAAATGTCAAATTATCTTATTTCGATCACATTCATGCCATTCTTAATGTGAACTGAGCTTTAGCAAGCGAGAAAATATATAGCGAAAAAATGAAGCATATATGCACTTTCTCGAATGGTCACAAACACAGTCCGGCCGCGATTCGTCAAAAGCTATTCGCTGTGGTACCCTCTTCACTCGTTTTTATTTTGCTCCAGCCGGTGAGCGCGGTGGTAACGGCGGCTGCTAGGTGCAGTTCGACCGCAGTGATGTTGACGTCGTTCTATTCTACAACGGATTTCCGCACACGTGTTCAGCCGCTGTCCCGCAGAGAACTATGGTGCTTCGTCGGTTTTAATAACATGGCCCATTTCTCCTCATTGGCACCCTCGCATACCCAGGAATTCGGGACATCGCTTTTAGTTCACCGTTTTTCACACCACGTGGCGTACGGACCTTCAACTTTCAAAATTGGCGCGATGACGCATGCCGCGCGGCAGACAAAACGACAGTACACATGAAAAAAGGCAGCACGATATCGACTATCGCCACCGAGAGCGAACAGTGATCGCGGACTGATAAGCGCAAGGCGTACGACGAGCGGTCGGCTGGCTGCTCGATCGTGAATCGGCAGTTATATTGCAACGAATGCGTGCACACAAGTCACTTGTCTTTGCTTGAAAAGGGCGTGCTGCCTGTTGTCATTTTCAACATATTTCGTCCGATTGTATTGTTGTCGGTCCCCACGGGTTTTTTTAGAAACTAAGGACGTCCTTTTGTCGCTGCCGTTTTCGTGATCTTAGAAAGCTAATTTCAAGACAATAATACCAGCCTACGATATGGTAATGACGGTTTGAGGATATGCAGAGACTCGACGTCCCTAATGTTTGTTGGCGTCACTTCACAAATGGTCTTTTTTTTTTTTTTTGCGCTATAGAGTGAAGGAAACAGGCCGTGCGATATTCACTGCCAGTGACAATCTTTTTCGGGGATCAAAAAGGAGCTAAAATAAAGGCCGAGATTGATTACAGGGACGAGATTGCTCAATGACCTTCTGAATTTAAGCATTCTAAATACGGCGCTTTCATTTAAACAACGCTCTTTACGTTTCTAGAGCACATAATAAAAGACGTCCGAAATAACGTATTTCATTATGCACATGACATGCTATACAGCTCGTCGGCGCCTCTTTGCTAACTGTTCGTGAAAGCGTAATGAAACCAATTATATTCAGGTATCCGACCACCCACCGCGGTGGTATAGCGATTACAGTGCTCGGGTTCTGACCCGAAAGCCGCGTGTTCGATCCCGGAAGCGGCGGTCGCATTTCAATAGAGGTGAAATGCTATATATACTGCATACTGTGCGATGTCAGTGCACGTTAAAGAACATCAGCTGGTCGAAATTTCCGGAGTCCTCCACAATGGCGTCCTTCATAATCATAACGTGCTTTTGGGGCGTAAAACACTTGATAATATTTGGATGTACACGACCGTAAAACCACCTCTTTGTTTCGCTGGATCTGCGGTCTGCACAATGGCGTCAGGTCTTGGTTTTTGACCCGGCTATTTCGGCCCATTTTATTTAGAACGAGGAACGCGTACAAGCGAGTTTGAAGTTAGCGCTCGTCTGGTTTCCTTGCCGCTACTTGTGTCATTGTTTCTTTGCTCGTCCTGCTCAAGAACAGCGTGCTTACATTTTTATATGGTAATGTTTCTTAAAAGGTCACTCGCCTGTACCTATTTAATACTTGCATGACGTGATAAGTATTTAAAGCAACCACTCATTGTGCAATTCAGATGTGTGACGCTGGTGCTATTCTACGCTTCTGCCACGGAATATTACATGTGTTAAGGGGGGCACCTCACACTACATGACATTATTATAGGTTTTTCTTTTCGAAACAGTTTCAAGCACAGTCATGTCCATGTTGTAGAAAACCTGTTTTCCATGCAGAAGTCCTCGGTTCAACTTCCGTATGAGCCGAATGTTCATATTGTTTATTTATTTTTGCCCACAGGCAACGCTTATTTTTGGCTCACAACGAAAGACGCCGACACCAGTTCCGACACCGGATTCTCTGCAAAACGAGCTGTTTAACGCGATCAAGTTAAAACAGATCGCTCTTTTGTGGAATACTTAGCCACCAATGAAATCACAAGTGGCTCCAAAAACGCGTGGTTGGTGCAATATCTATAGTATACCATGCCTTGTTCACATTCGTGACGACTCTAATAAGACAAGTGCTCATCTTTTAAAAGAAAATTTGTGGTTGAGAAAATAATAATAATAATAATAATAATAATAATAATAATAATAATAATAATAATAATAATAATAATAATAATAATAATAATAATAATAATAATAATAATAATGTATTATTCTTATAACATATTATTATTACTGCTGCTGCTGTTGTTGTAAAGGTGTTTATTGGACGCTGGCGTAGGGGTTGGCCGGTAGCTTGATCAACGACTCAAATCAATGGACCTTGAGAGCGAGCGAGCGGCGCCCTCGGGCAATGCGTGGTAGACACAGACCCGCGATGTCACTGGAGAGGGTCACCCACTTATTATTATTATTATTATTATTATTATTATTATTATTATTATTATTATTATTATTATTATTATTATTATTATTATTATTATTATTATTATGTGTTCTCCAACCTTTCCCTGAATACTTCAAAGACCAAATTCTCGAGTATATCGCGCAAAACATCTATCATGTCTTTTCCATGCTCTGTCTGAATACCGTTTCGTTATGTAAGGTTTATGAGATCAGTGATCTTGGTGTTGTTTTTGATAGCACGTTAAATTTTTCTCCTCACACTAAACGTGCTGCCATGCACGGCCATCGTTCTCTCGGCTGTGTTTGCAGAATCTCTCGAGAATTCAGTTCTCCTACAGCCTTCCACAAATTATACACGGCAATATGCCTTGCTCAACTTGAGTATGCATGTGTGATCTGGAATAGAATTACTAAATCCAGCAGTAACGCCATTGAGCGAGTCCAGAAAAAAATTCCCAAGCATTTACAACCATCGTTATGCTAGAAATGACTCTGGATCTTGTTCTAACACTGCTGGATTATTATCATTGCCATCACTTTACTGCCAACGAAATCGCGCTGACCTGTTATTTCTTTACAAGCTAGTTCACGGTATGATAACCTGCCCTTTACTTCTCAGTTGCATTAATTTTCGAATTCCTTGTAAGTTAACCAGGGAGAATCGACCATTTCATGTACCTGCCAGCTTCTTCCAACACTCTACCGTTCAGAGAATACGAAGTCTCTATAATGTCAACTTTCTTGATTTTGATGTTTTTCATTGTCCACAGTCATTGTTTTGATCCGAGCTTTGCGCTGTCTTAACATAGTTTTGCACATGATACAAATTTTTCCTTTTTCCGTCTTTCAGGAAGCCTTCTGCATAGTTGTGTGTATTCCACATTATTTTTCACTCCCATTCGATGATTCTCGTGTTGCCTTTTTTGTTGTTCCCCTTTGCGTTGATTTATTTTTGTCTCTGCGTTTTCACTCTTTTTATTTCATGTCTTTTTCTGAAGGCTGTCTGTATTGTGTTATTTTTTTTTTATTTCTGCATGCGCCTGCACTAAGACCCTATGGTTGTTCCCGGGCACATTAAATAAATGATTTATTATTATTATTATTATTATTATTATTATTATTATTATTATTATTATTATTATTATTATTATTATTATTATTATTATTATTATTATTATTATTATTATTATTATTATTCACCAATGAACCACAATCTTGCTTTGAAAAAGTGAGTACTTGTCTTATCAGAGGCGTCACTGATGTGAACGAGGCATGATGCTGTAGTTATTACACCAACCACACGTTTTTGGAGGAGCGCATGATTTCATTGGTGGCTAGGTATTCCACAAAAGAGCGATCTGTTCTAACGCGACAGCGTCAAAGAGCCCGTTTTGCAGAAAATCCGGTGTCGGCGCTGGTGTTGACGTCGTTCGTCATGAGCGAAAAATAAGCGTTGCCCGAGGGCGAAAATTCGAGATAGATGCAAATAAATAAACAATATGAATATTCGGCTCGAGCGGAAATCGAACGCAGGACTTCTGCATGGAAAACATGGGTTCTACAATTCAGCCACGCCGGTGCTCGAAACTGTTTCGAAAAAGAAAACTATAATAATGTAGTGCCAGGAGCCCCCTTAACACATGTAATATTGCGTGGCAGAAGCGTAGAATCGCACCAGCGTCAGACATTTGAATTGCACATTAAGTTTGTTGCTTTGAAAACCGACCAATTCCCAAGTGCACAGGCATGAGTAATCATCATTATCAGCAACAATATCAACAAAGTGTGCAGCCGCGCATTCGCGCTTGTTGGCTTAAGGATCGCAAAAGAAAGACTTATGGCTTATATAGAGGGCATTTTGCATGCTGTACTTACAGTAGGCATTGCAGGATAGTTTGAAACAGTAAATATTACCAGTACAGACGTACTTTTCTTTCCGGCAGGGTCGTGGTGAGCGCCGAGAAGTTAAGCGAGGCTGGCAATTCAGAAGGCGATGCGAACGGGGCTCGATTGCGCTTTCTCCTCTTCAAGGCGAAGCTCAAACGCACTTAATGTTCTTTTAATTGGTTAATCACGTGCTATAAAGAAGCTCGTTGATAGGTGTACGCCAGTCTTAAGAAATTTTACGTTGAATACAAAGATTTTATTCATATCGTATGGTTCTAGTGACATGTGTTCTCCAGCAGAAATTCCGCATTTCTTCATTGATGAACTAGCTGTAGTTCTACGTGATTTAGCTGAACAAGGCACCATCTCGGCTTTCTCCGCGATGGAAACAATACGGCCTTAGTTTCAAATGAATGAGAACTAACAAAAAATGATGCCGCGGGGAAAGTATAGGGGATGTTATTAGTGGTAATTATAATGTAAATGTGAAGAATGAAAAGTGGATGAAAAGATAAATTGCCGCTCTTAGGGACCGAACCTGCGACCTTCGAATAACGCGTCCGATGCTCTACCAACTGAGCTACGGCGGCGGCCCTCCCTCCGTCCACTTTATATGTGCATTTAAACCTGGGAGTGCTAGTCAGCACCGCTAGTAGCCATGACGGCGAGTGTGGAACAGTATTTTTCTGCCTGTTGGCGTCACGTAGCACATGATCTTACTACGAGCTGGCAGCTGAACAATATTCCCTCGCATACTACCTGAAGGCATCAAGTCTGCCAGAACGAGACCCTCGCTATGCATGCAGGAAAGAAGTGGAAATTTTAGAGGGCCCCTCACCAGGTTTGACAATTTTGAGCTGACGAGTGGAATGCGTACGCTGGGCGTTCACAATCACGTCTGCCAAAATTTGCAACGCAACGCGCCGCGGAAATAGGTCAACTTTCAAGCTGAACGCTCCTTGCCCTTCTTCTCGCGGGCGCGCGCCCAGAGAATGAGGGGATGACGTACACGGTGGAGTAGCCCTACGTAGACGGTAGTGCTGTGACATCGCTCCTCCATGTAGACGACTGTGCTTTGACGTCGCCAGCACTAGCACGTGACACCGCGATAATTTTTTGACACGAAGTGTAGTTTATGCAATTTGTAGCTTGAATAGACGAATAAAACTTGAGAGCAGTAATAAAACACACAAACAGAATGTTTGCGTTTTCTTTTTTCATTTTTTTCTGCGAATCGTAGCGAGATGCGAGACTAATGCACCTCCGTTCCGCATGCGTTCGTGTTCTCGCGCTTAGCGCATCGTGCAGATGCCACCCTTACAACGAAACTAATTTTCTATCGCGTTCCAGAGCTCATAAGGCTCATTTATCCTCCCGCGTCATGTTCATGCGGCGCACCGCTTGTCTCGCGTCCGTACAAATGTCGCAGATTTCATGCTCAGTAATAGGTTGAAAGCCAAGTGATCGGCGAGGCGCATTCGGCATAGCTTGCATAGACGAAGCGCATAGAACGCCGCCACAGTACCGCTTGCGTCTCGGCGGCTATAGGGCTGGTTCGATCACGTGGTGCGCTCGTGACATTGTGTGCGCAGGACGTGTTTATGCGTATGCGTCATGTGATCCTCCCGCTCACGTGCCGAAGGGGGGCTGGGAAGGGATTTGGCTTGCGAAGGCTACACGGGGCGAGCGCCGAGGTTTTCAAGCTCGCCTCCTCGCATCATAGTTTCGAACCGCCTCAAAACATCGGTTTCTCAGCTTCTAACAGACCGATTAAAAAAACTTATTCTGGCATAATGCTCTTTATAGGGCGCGCAACCACTTCCAGTGTCTAACTAAAATTCGTTATGTCACCTGGTGAGGGGCCCTTTTAAGGGCTCGTTTTTCCTTGTTAGACACAATATTATTGGGAGCTAACAGACAATAATGCCAAGGAATATAATAATAATATCTGGGGTTTTACGTCCCAAAACCACGATATGATTATGAGAGACGCCGTAGTGGAGGGCTCCGGAAATTTTGACCATCTGGTGTTCTTTAACGTGCACTGACATCGCACAGTACACGGGCCTCTACCATCTCGAATAATGCCAAGGAAAATATCTGGGATGTTACTAGTAATAAATGTAACGCAAATGTGAAGAAAGAAAAGTGGATGAAAAGATACCTTGCCGTGGGCAGGGACCGAACCTGTGACCTTCGAATAATACATCCGATTTTAAGAAAGGGAAAATAGACAACCACCCGTTTGTAGCGCGAAGCCACAAGAAAATCTATACGGGTTTCTCAGAAAGAAAAGCTTCCTAGTTGCAGAAAAATTCGTCCTGGTCCGGGGTTCGAACCCGGGACCAACGCCTTTCCGGGGCGGTCGCTTTACCAATTGAGCAAACCAGGAAGCTAGCAATTGGCAGCGCGAGAGCGAATTCATCGACAACTCGAAGCACATGGACACAAGTAATTCTCATTTGCACTACTTGTGTCCATGTGCTTCGAGTTGTCGATGAATCGCCGTCATCCTACCCTGCAATTAGAAGTGCTCGTCTATTTCATAGGTAAATAAACTCCAATTGATTAGCTTCTTTTTTTCTCGCAGCGCATGAAGCTTTCGAGGAGCTTCTCCGAGCAATACACGCAAGTTAAAAGTTATGAACACTTATGATACAACCAAAAACAATTGTTGCATGGGACAACTGGCCGTGCGGTGATTCGACAAGATAGATTATTTCGCAGCCTATCGCGTTACACTCATTCCCTGTGTTACACTCCGCCTTCAGCTACGTTCGACGCCACGCAAAATAGTCGTCCGCCGAGACATTCATCTCATGCAGAAGACGAAGTGAAACGCTACACGGATTACATAACGAAACGGCAACCTGTCAGCCATGCATTCCCACGCGTTTTAGATTTTCCATTCAGAAGCTATCCGTTGCCATTCCGTGGCTCACAAGAACATCGTGATAAGCACATAGCCTAAATATATGGACCTGCTTGTGGATTAATCTAGCGCATACGGGCCATCCGGCTGCATCCACCGTCGTTCTTAATTTTCTGCACAACACGAGTGTGTTTCTCCACAATGACAGTAAGTCTCTTCAACCTACACCACGTCTACGATTACCATCTGCTGTCCAGTAGTTCGTTATATCGCAAGAATAGCAGCGGCGGCACCAAATAATTCCCTCCTTGTCTCGAGCGAAGCGTGACAGTCTTGATCGCCGAGAGTTCGACCAGCGCCTCCAACAAGAAGGCGTCGTTCGACAGAGCGAGTAGCAGCACCGATCGCGGATGCAGGTCAGAGGTATACATCCAAAGCCCACCTACTGACTTCTCAGTCCCCTCCGACAACGAATAACTCTGCGCTTCACACGGGCAGCAGGCAATTTAAAATCGAGGCAACAAATTGAAGAAAAGCGCGCTTAGTCTCAACGCACTAATTGGACATATGAAGGCGCTTCATGAAATTCTTATTATACGTGAGGCCATAGGCGTGCTCGCGAAGGGGGGCAGGGTAGGCGGCTGCACCCCCCCCCCCCCCCCCCCCAAGCACAGTCATTTAAAGGGCACGCAAAATTCAGCCCCTTACCTTTCCTGAGTCGCCTTTCACGTCAGGTTTTAGTGCCTAGGGTAATGGCTACGCATGGTGTTTTAAAAGTTATGGCGAATGGCGACCAATTAGGCACCCCTGATGTCAGTTGGAAACAGCTGTTTACCCCGTAAATAACCGGTAAAGCTGGGGACCGATGGCAGGCCTTTTTGAGATGCACGTCATCGCTACTCTTTAATTTCTTTGTCGTTGGTTTCTTCGGACTCGGCGACCGGGGGGGGGGGGGGGGGGGGCACTGCAACACAAACTGCCCCCACTATGGAAAATCCTGTGCACGCCTATGCGTGAGGCGTTTACTTTCTGGCATTATGGAGCATGAGTCCACTTCTACGTTTCCTGAGCACGGCACAGACGGACAGGTGTGACGAAAGTGAGCTTTCTTAGGTGGGAAATACTGCACAGAAGCGCCCCGAACAAATCCTAAAAGTGTACCGTAACACTGCGGGTCCCCCCATCAGCGCATTCATTGGCGTTGCCTTTGAAGAGGCTCGAAACCCAATCATGACAGCATGACAACGATGTCGCAATGGACACAAGCATACCTTTACGGCCCCGAGCGCGTAAACATGCAGTAAATTCATTTGCGCAGACGTCTGAGAGCCACGGCGTGCCCACAGCAAGTTAAAGGCGCGATATTCATCTCTACGCAGTCGAAAAATACAGACAAGTATACGGTGTCTAGCGAAATGTGGCCGCAAGCATGATGCATCACTTTCTGGAGCACTGCCTTCTCGCTGCACGCTCCGCGATAGTAAAATTCGAAGAGCGAACGGTGCGGGAACATGACGCATGAACTCCATTCCTCGCTTTCTTATCAAGGAGAGAAAAAAAGGGAGAGGGAAGCTCGACCCCAGCGTGCGCCGAGGCGAGATTACGATGGCAGCGCCCCGACAGTAGCGAGCTGCTGCTCCGCGGCCGGTCGCTGCGGCCTGGGAACTTTTGACCAACACTGTACATTATAATAATATCGTCGAATAATTTACTGATTATCCATCTACCCGCACTTCATGATTGCCTACATCTATCACTGATAAAGTCTAATCATCACCTCTTAAATACCCTTCTCTTGACACTTTAATAGGTAGGTTGGACAGATTTTCACCGAAAATCATTCCTGATTACTAATTATCGATAGCTATCACTAAGAACAATTCCATGCTGTTACCTGTCTCGGATCGCAATTTCATACATTGAATACCGTATATAGATCCTTGTGAGTTAAAGCCTTCTATTCTACGCTTAAAATCGGTGAATTCGTTATTACAAGTGATTACTTATATCGACAGGGTGCGAATGTGCATTAATACTGCTGAGTAAGTCTCAGTTGCTGTGAGTTCTGGGGAGGTCATAGTAACTTTTAATAATTATCCATACTAATTAAACTAAAATACCTAAAATAAATTAGCTTTGACAATCACTACTGCTATTTACTTACATGCGACGATGATCTAGTATAACTTGTACATATTGCAGTGCGATCTATAAATATGTATATATTATGTAGGTCCATTTATACTGACCGCTTTCACCCATAAGTTGTAAATAAATTGTTATGTTCATCAGTACCTTTAATTACTTATACTCAATGGAGGAAAATTCATATCAGTATCAATGTGTGTTGTTCATTCTTTTTCTTTGAACAGCGAAGCCATATTCTCATTTTTGGTTATTTACTTTAATTAACCAAATACTTGTCATGGCTAATTATGAACTTAAGATCTCCATAGTATTCATACCCTGCCTAGGTTGAGCAGCTTCAACAAAAACAACCTTATATAAAAAAGCTGTGAAATTTTCTCGCATTCTGGGGCAACGGAAAGCACTATAAAGCGCTTTCCCCCCTATCAGGTGGTTTCACTGCAATGCACCTTTTACAAAAGTGCCCGTCGAACCTCAGAAACTTCGTCAACGTCAGCCAAATTTCACAGATACGAACATTGAGTCATGGACATTATCCAATTTCAGTGATTTAAGCAGGTGAAGGCGCATTGTTCTTATATAAATTTCTAAACTCTCTCCTATGGAGTTTAACATAGCACATAAAAGTGGTCCTCGAACCCAGAATTTTTATGGGAATAAAGCGAAATTGCTTGCATTGTGAGATAATGGCGCCCAGATTATATACACGGAGTGATTTAAGTGTATATTGTGGCGTTGAACTGTAATTAATGTTTAAAAGTGGTTTCCCATTGAGTGACGCTGCAACTCGGCAGCTGCACAAGCGATGGCGCTAGTTGTCGATGTCCAGAATTCCTGGACATGCTCCTGCTCTTCGGATGCGTGCCGAATTCCACGGGCGGATTGAGTGGCCCTGCACGGTCCTGCTCTCACTGCTCTGCCTTGCCTCTCCTCACACCACGGGGCCTCTGCTCCAGTTATCCCAAAGGAAATCGCCAATAATCAAAACACAAAATGAAATACGCGTGTACATAAACAGTGTTTCTTCAAATGGACGCCTAGCATGCTGTCGACGAAAACGAGGCTTCGCTTTCCGTCGGTTGCTGCCATATACATACGCAGAAAAGCTGCCGCGAGAGCACGGTTGCTCATTTCAGACCCTCTGAAATGCAATCCTGCTTCCAAGGCGAGATCTTCGCTGTGAGGTTCAAAGTCTGCAACCACATCCATCGCGGCAATCACGAAAGCCCCAGCTATGCAGCGGCCTTTTGCACACGTGCTGATGCACCATGGCGCCTTCTAATTCGCTGAGAGCATTAAGATTCGTGACGACATCGCTTCAGCACAGGGTCCGGGGCGAGAGAAATTGAGTGGGAGATATTCCGTCTTTGCTTACAAATATCTCCACTAATAAGTCATCTCTTCACACCCAGCCAAAACTGCACGCATTTTTAATGCCCCTGTTCATTTCAGCTGAACTTCATATTTATCGTTAGAGTCCCATTAGGGTCCTCAATTGGCTGTGCGTATCAGACGCCTAAGCAGGAAAGTTACAAAAGAAGGCATTAATTACGCATGTTTTACCCACTACCACGGAAGAGAAGGCGGACAGAGAACATCGACTTCAGTGTCGGCTTCAATGACGCGGTAAGGTACGATACTTCCTTTTCTGCTAATAGAGCTCAAGATTTCACGTTTGATGTTTCACGTATACGTGTTATGGTGGCTTCATTAGATGGTATCACCGTCATCTGGTCGATATAGAGTCCGGGTGAGGCACAAAACAAAAGAAAAAAAATACAGGAGGCGCTGCGTGAGATATGGACGCCATCTGGCAGTGGCGTCGAGAAACATGAGCTTGTGCAGAACCCAGGGAAACCGCCAGCGGCAGCACCATATCGTCGGCCGAGGGCTTTTTCGTGCATAGCGTCGCAGTTCGTGCATAGCGTCGCATTTTCAGCGCAGCCTAAGAAACACTAGAGCCTTTAGAATAACGTATCTATGTATTTTTTTTTTTTGTAAAGGAACATACCATCTACTACTTACGTATTGATGTTGCGCCTCAGATATGCGTAATATTTGCTTTTTGATCGACAATGTTCACAAGTATGAACGCAAACGCCTGTTAAAGATGGCTGGGCGTTCAGCAAGTGCTTAAAATTTGCCGGGTGGCTGAATCGGGTGACAGACAGACAGACAGATAGAAAGACCAAAATTTCTGCGTTGAAGTATCCCAAGAAAGACTATCGACTTTTAAAAAAGACCGAGGATGCTGTGAGCGAACTAGAAAGGAATGTCTATTCTCGCGGTAGCCTAGAAAAACTTCAGAAAATAGTTTCACCAAGCAGTCGGCGTCATATTGGTAACAGGAAACCTCGTCCTCATTCGTGATAAATTTCCCCTCAAAGCATTGTTTTCTTGTTAAGGTTGTGGCGCGCGCGCACACACACACACACACACACACACACACACACACACACACACATATATATATATATATATATATATATATATATATATATATATATATATATATATATATATATATATATATATATATATATATATATATATATATATATATATACACACACGATGCGACATCAGCCCACAGATGTCGTCGCCCCCCACACATCATATATATTTCCGGAGCCCCTGTGGTCTTGTCGGCGGTGTCTTGCGTCGCTGACAGTCTCGACATGTCCTGACGTAACGAGCGACGTCGGCGGCAAGGCGTGGCCAGTAGTACTTCTCTTGTATCCTTGCGAGCGTGCGGGAAACACCGAGGTGTCCAGCCGTCGGGTCGTCGTGTAGGGCCAGGAGGACTTCTGGCCTCACTGCTGAAGGAACCACGAGGAGGAGTTCGGCTCGAATGGGCGAGAAGTTCTTCTTTAGGAGAACTCCATTTCGCAGGAAGAACGACGCCAGTCCTCTCTTGAATGCCTTCGGAACAGTGGTGCTCTTGCCCTCGAGGTACTCCATAAGGCCCCTTAGTTCTGGGTCCGCTCGCTGTCGCTCGGCGAAGTCGTCGGCACTTATGGTTCCCAGGAAGCAGTCATCATCCAGGTCGTCCTGCGGCGGTGGGTCGACGGGGGCACGAGATAGGCAGTCGGCGTCGGAGTGTTTTCTCCCGGACTTGTAAACGACGGTAATGTCGAATTCTTGAAGTCTCAGGCTCCACCGTGCGAGGCGACCCGAAGGGTCTTTCAAGTTAGCTAGCCAACACAAGGCGTGGTGGTCGCTCACAACTTTGAAGGGCCTGCCGTAAAGGTAGGGGCGAAACTTTGATGTAGCCCAGATGATGGCAAGGCACTCCTTTTCTGTTGTGGAGTAGTTGGCCTCTGCCTTGGATAGCGACCGGCTAGCATAACTGATAACCCTTTCCAGTCCCTTCGTCCTCTGCACAAGGATGGCGCCGAGTCCCACGCTGCTTGCGTCGGTGTGCACTTCTGTTTTGGCGTGGTCGTCGAAATGCGCAAGTAACGGAGGCGTTTGCAGGCGTCGTTTTAGGTCTTGAAATGCTTCCTCCTGCGGCGTTTCCCACTTAAACTCGACGTCGGCCCTGGTGAGGTTAGTGAGTGGCTCGGCGATGCGGGCGAAGTTTTTGACAAATCGCCGGTAATAGGCGCACAACCCAAGAAATCGACGCACGGCCTTCTTGTCGGCGGGTGGCGGGAATGTAGCGATGGCGGTTGTCTTCTGCGGATCAGGGCGTACTCCGGACTTACTTATCACGTGGCCCAAGAACAAAAGTTCTTCGTACGCGAAACGGCACTTTTCTGGCTTGAGTGTGAGTCCGGAGGTCTTGATTGCTTGAAGTACAGCTTCAAGTCGCCGGAGGTGTTCGTCGAAGTTTGCGGAAAACACAACGACGTCGTCCAAGTACACAAGGCAAGTCTGCCACTTCAAGCCGGCCAGTACAGTATCCATAACGCGTTGGAAGGTCGCGGGGGCCGAGCAAAGACCGAACGGCATGACCTTGAACTCGAACAGGCCGTCTGGTGTTATAAAGGCCGTCTTTTCTCGGTCTCTCTCGTCGACTTCGATCTGCCAGTAGCCTGTCTTCAGGTCCATCGAGGAAAAGTACTTCGCGTTGTGGAGTCGATCCAAGGCGTCGTCTATACGTGGGAGGGGATACACGTCCTTCTTCGTGATCTTGTTCAGGCGACGATAGTCGACGCAGAAACGTAGAGTTCCGTCCTTCTTCTTCACCAATACCACGGGAGACGCCCAGGGACTCTTGGACGGCTGGATGATGTCGTCGCGAAGCATTTCGTCGACTTGTTTCTTTACGGCTTCTCGTTCTCGCGTAGAAACTCGATACGGGCTCTGACGGATTGGTCGGGCACTTTCTTCTGTTATGATACGATGTTTCGCGACTGGGGTCTGTCGAATTCTTGACGACGACGAGAAGCAGTCCTTAAATTGCAGGAGCAGACATTTGAGCTGGTCTTGCTTGTGCTTCGGGAGCCTCGGGTTGACGTCGAAATCTATTCCGGGACCTTGATTCGTCGAAGCAGGTTCGGTAGCATCGGATAGGGCGAAAGCATTGCTGGTGTCCACGAATTTCTCGATGTAGGCGACCGTCGTACCAATGTTAAGGTGCCTATATTCGTGGCTGAAGTTTGTGAGCAGTACCTTTGCTTTGCCATCACGCAATTCGGCGATGCCTCTTGCGACGCAAATTTGACGGTTCACAAGCAGGTGCTGATCGCCCTCGACGACGCCTTCAAGGTTAGCGGGTATTTCGGCGCCGACGGAAATGACGACGCTGGAAAGAGGCGGAACGGTGACCTGCTCTTCTATTACATTCAAGGCATGATTCTCCGGCGACGTGTGGGGCGGCAACGCTTTTTCTGAAGTCAGTGTTATCGACTCAGACCTCAGGTCGATGACGGCGCCGTGGTCACTTAGGAAGTCCATTCCAAGTATCACATCCCTGGAGCAGTTTTGTAGGATTACAAAGCTCGCAGGATAAGTCCGGTTATTGATGGTGACTCTCGCCGTGAAGACTCCAATCGGCGTTATCAGGTGGCCTCCAGCTGTCCGGATTTCGGGTCCACTCCAAGCGGTCTTTACTTTCTTCAGCTTGGTGGCGAGTGGCCCACTGACGACGGAATAGTCGGCCCCAGTGTCGACGAGAGCGGTGACGCTGTGACCGTCGATGAGAACGTCGAGGTCGCTAGTCCGTCGCCTTGCGTTGCGGTTAGCTCGCGGCGTCGGATCACGGCTGCGTCGATTTGTTGCGCTGCTTCCATCATGTTGCGTCGTCAGGTCTAGCTCGGTCCGCGAGGTTTCGTCGGCAGGGCTCTGTCTGCTTCGCGTCGTGTTCAGCAGGTTTCGTCGCGTCGTCGTCGTCGGCGTCGGCGGAGGATCTTCGGTAGTTCGACGCACAGAAACCGCACCTCCATCGGTTGCTGCCCTTAGTTTTCCGGGTAAGGGCTCGGAGATCGGCCCCGAGCCGGACTGGTGTACTGCCTGCGATGAGGTGAGGTGTAGCGGCCTGGCGACGGCGAACGGGAAGGTCGTCGGGGTGTCCACTGCGCTCCTGTGAGGTAGTCGGCGATGTCACGAGGTCGTTCGCCGGGCTGCGGACGCGGCGCGCTTACGGCGAAACCACGCAGTCCCATCTCGCGGTACTGGCAGCGGCGGTACGTGTGCCCGGCTTCACCGCAGTGGTAGCATAGCGGGCGGTGGTCAGGGGCGCGCCAAACGTCGCTCTTCCTCGGAGGGTAGCGCTGGCTGGCAGGTGGGCGGTATGGCGCCGGTGGTGGTGGGGGCGGTGCCTGGCGGCGGTACTGCGGCGGCGCGGTGACTTGACGGGGGGCGGGGAGGGGTAGCGGGACGGCGGACAGCAGCAGCGTAGCTCATAGCCTGTGGCTGCGGCTCTGCTTGGTGAGGGACGCCCAGGCATTGGTGGATCTCATGGCGCACGACGTCAGCAATGGAATCCACTTGAGGCTGCGATGGAGGCAAGAATTTTCGCAGCTCTTCCTGCACGATCGCTCTGATCGTTTCGCGCAGGTCGGCGGAGCAGAGCCCTTGGATATCGGTGAACTGTGGCGTCCAATGGCGATTGTACTGCCGGTTGCGCATATCCAGGGTCTTCTCGATTGTCGTCGCTTCCGAGACAAATTCGCGAACACTGTTCGGAGGGTTCCGCATCAGTCCCGCAAAAAGCTCCTGTTTAACTCCTCGCATGAGCAGCCGAACTTTCTTGTTTTCAGACATTTCGGGGTCGGCGTGGCGGAAGAGTCTAGTCATTTCTTCCGTGAAGAGCATGACGCTTTCGTTGGGGAGCTGGACGCGGGTTTCAAGCAGAGTTTCGGCTCTCCCTTTGCGGACGACGCTAGCGAAGATAGCCAGGAACTTGGTTCGAAAAACGTCCCATGATGTTAGGGTCGACTCTTGGTTCTCGAACCACGTTCTAGCGGCGTCTTCTAAGGCGAAGTACGCGTGCCTGAGCTTGTCTTCATTGCTCCAATGGTTGAAGACGGCAACCCGGTCATATTCTTCGAGCCAGCTTTCCGGGTCCTCGCACGATGACCCCCGGAATTTCGGCGGCTCCCTGGGCTGCTGAAGCAGGAAGGGTGTAGGCTGCGCAGGTGTTGTCATCGTGCCTGAGGTCGAGGTCATTGTCTTGGTTGTCCTGGTATTTTCCGGCAGGAGCCCGTGCTCTGGCTGTAGTCCCTGCTGCCTGCGGCTGGTGCGACAGACAGGGTTATCCTTTACGTCGTCTTCTTCGCGGCTTGGGCTTGGGTCAGCGCCTCGCGGGGGCGTCCGGAGCATGGACGAAGCAGCACCTCCACCAGATGTCACGTGGTCGTGACGTCGACGAAGGCAACAGTCGGCGTTTCCAAGAAGAAACTCTTTATTAGGCCGAACTTGTGGCCGGTAAACGGAAAGTCAGAATACAGCAATAAGCACTGTCACTGATAGCGGCGAACGTAGCGTCGGCCGTCGATGAACTGAACATCGTTGGAGCGCGCCGGCTTTTATGCATCACGCGTCGAACATTCTAGCCTTATCACTGGTCATCGCGCAGGCTCTGGAATAATCTCGAGTGGTCGCGTCTTGCGCGCAATCTTAAGAAAACAATCTACAATAATCGCGAAGCTTCTCGAATGCTAAGGCGTGGTCTGCGCCGAGCGTTACTGACAGTCTTTGTGGGCGGAAACCGAATACAGCAAACGCGAAAATAAGGAACGCGAGTGGCAATATATATATATATATATATATATATATATATATATATATATATATATATATATATATATATATATATATATATATATATATATATATATATATTGTTAAGACGTTTATTGGCGACGATGCACACAGCGACAGCCAAGGCGGGGACCGACTCTCAGCACGAGCTGCTCTTTCTCGTCGAAGAGGGCGACCCACTAGAAGGCGCTGGAAAGGATGACCCACTGTATAGTTCCAAAGCTTCGCTACAATTACCCCGGGTACGAAAAGGGAGCCGCCTGGCGACCTAACAGCTGGTTACTATGAGCGGGTCATGGTAGACCTTGAGGCGCTCCACGTTGACAATGTCGCGCCCGCGACGGCGCATGTCCAAAGATGGTTCGATGGTTTCGATCAGGTAGTTTACAGGGGAAGTGCGTTCGACGACACGGTAGGGGCCTTCGTATTTGGGCAGAAGTTTTGAAGACAGGCCAGTTGCCGTGGTAGGGATCGAGAGCCATACGAGCGCTCCAGGGAGGAACGTAGGCGCAGAAGTGCTGGTGTCAGCGCGAAGAACGGAGCGTTGGGCGAGTTGGTATTGCATTGTGAATGACAATTTTGCGCAAAAAGGGACACACGAAAACGAAAGGAAGAACCCAGAAGACTAGCGCAGACTAACAACTGAAAGTTTATTGTCAGAAAAACACACATATAAAGAAAAGGGCAGACACGTGGTTATGATTACAGGTTGGCGGTTAGATAATCTACCTCGAGTTTATGCAAGTTCACCGATGGCCTTGCCACACACATGTCACCGGACTTGTCAATATAAAAAGCCTCAACAATCTCTCGCGCGGTCCTATCTTTGAGCCTGGACAACACTTTTGTTTCATTCAATAGTGGATGACACTTACATTCCTTGCAATGCACGCAGAGATTAGACGAAGGCTGCCCTTTCAACGAGTTCCTATGGTCCATTAATCGGTTATTCAAACAGCGCCCGGTTTGACCGATGTAACACTTTCCACACGATAGTGGGATACGATATACTACCCCCCTTACCACACTCAACCAATCTGTCCCGGTGCTTAACATCACAATCATTCCATCTTTTCTTGCCGCCCTCAACTTTCCTTTCAACGGCTGCGCAGATGCGACCTAACTTATTCTTGGCGGAGAATACTACGTCAATGCCAAAACGACTTCCCACCTTCTTCATGCGGTGCAGTTGTTAGTCTGCGCTAGTCTTGTGGGTTCTTCCTTTCGTTTTCGTGTGTCCCTTTTTGCTCAAAATTGTCATTCATAAAGGTCTTTGCAAGCTCTCGACACTCTTCAGCAAGCCTGGCTGTGTTAGAAATAGGCGCACACTCAGATGGATCCGGCTTGTATGGAAGTATCGTGTCGATGGTGTGCGACGGGTGCCTTCCATATTGTCACGTGGTCGTGACGTCGACAAAGGCAGCAGGCGACGTATCCAAGATGAAACTGTTTATTTGGCCGAACTTGTGGCCGGTAACCGGAAAGTAAGAATAGAGCAATACACACTGGCACTGACAGCGGCGAACAGAGCGTCGGCCGTCGATCAACTAAACATCGTTGGAACGCGCCGGCTTTTATAACTCACGCGTCGAACATTCTAGCCTTATCACTAGTCGTCGCGCACGCTCTGGAATAATCTTGAGTGTTAGCGTCTTGCGTGCAATCTTAACAGAACGATCTACTACAAGCGAGAAGCTTCTGGAACAATGAGGCGCGGTCTGCGCCGAGTACTGCTGATAGTCTTTGTGGGCGGAAACCAAATACAGTAAAAGAAACGCGCGTGGCAATGCCCCCCCCTCTGAAAAGGCATCGTCCCGATGCTTAGAACAGAACACATGGTAAAAATACATGCAACAATAAATAACAATAAATCAAGAAAGTTCACTAAACAATACGCACAAGCAAGAAAGTCCAATGAAAAAAAGAAAAAGTACAGTCCTCAGGTTCACTACCGCGCGTAAAACGGCTTGAGGCGCACGACATGGACGACTTCAGGTCGCGCACGGCGCCGTTGAGAGTTCGAAATGCCGTCGGGAGCAACCTCGTAGTCGATTGTGCCGAGACGTCGAAGCACCCTATACGGTCCAAAGTATCGTCGTAGAAGTTTTTCACTAAGTCCACGTCGTCGTATCGGCGTCCACACACAAACGCGGTCGCCGGGCTGGTATTAGGGCACTGCACGGGCCCGGGCCGGCCCGAAAGCCCGGGCCCGGCCAGGCCCGCGGGCCGGGTCGGGCCAGGGTAAGTAATTGTTAGATCGGGCCCGGGCCGGGCTCGGGCCCATGAGCTTCGGGCCCGGGCCGGGCTCCCGGGCCTGGGTCAGGCCCGTATCAGGCCCGACTGTCATACACTGTCGGCAATGGCGCGTAATGCCGTTTGGCTTTGTTGTTTTGGGGCATTTAGCGTCCCTAACCTATTCAGGCTATCTGAGACGCTGCAGTGGAAGGCTCCGGGTAATTTAGACCACCTGAAGTGCATTAGCGTGCACTGAAATCGCACAATACAAGACGTCGCGCATTTTGCCTCCGTCGGTATATTACATATAATTTCTGGATATTGTCTCATATATGTTCCCGCCATTATATTGAGTGAAACACGTACTTGGGTATCGTGTATCAAAAGAAATGTTATAGCTGAGCAGCACTGCGGCAAGAGTGAAGCAACGGTGCACTGCCCAGTTTAGTGCATATAAGATGTGCCCATCGGTATCATGGGAAAACATTTCGAGTATGCAGCTACGCTCGCATGCGCGCCGCGCCTGCTTCCGCCTTCGTGACTCTGTAGACTGGTCAACGCGACTACGAAGATACGCATGTTCGGTCGAACGCAAAACTACGAGACACGCAACCAACGCAACGAATTTTAAAAGACCGAGGATAGACAGAGAGAGGAGGCGTAGGCGCCGCGCCACCACGGCGCCCGTCTCCGTTGGCGAGCCACGGCCCCGCAGCGGCGCCGAACGCCGAACGCGTGATATGTACAGTCGTCAGCAAGCTTAACACGAACGCTCCGACGCGTGACCTGGACTACTTTGACTGATGCCAGCCGCGAAGCGCTTGGCGCTGTTGCCGAGATAATACCTCGGTATGCTTGGATAGTATGTCGGCATGTATGGGTAACACATCTCGGCAACAGAACCCAAAGCTACGCGGCGCTAGCGTCAGTCAAACTGTTTCAGGACACCCCGCGGAGCGTTCGTGTTAAGCTTGCTGACGACTGTAGGCGCACACGGCAGCGTCTTCATCACGGAAGCCAATCGACGCACGCTTCCCGAGAGTCACGTGATTCCTGCAGAAATATCAACTCACTCTCCCTCTGGCTCGACATTTGAAAAGGGGCCAAGTGGATAACCAGAGTCACGGTGCCGAGTGTAGTTCTGCAATTCTGTAAATGAACTGCTTGTTACATTAAGAAAACCTCAGCGTCACCGAGCGTTATTGACATCGATTACACTGTTCATCGGCACCACCGGCTCTTCAACTGGGCTTGATTTCATAGCCTCATGAGTTGCTAGAGCTACTTCATCAGTCGATGACATAACTGGAATTGACTCTGAGGTAAGTTAGCAGTTTTTAAGCTTTCTTCGCTCTACTACAGTCACAAAGCTTTACTATCACAGATGTACAGTGCGAAAGGAAAGTCCAGGACGCTCATTTTAAGTTTGTAGACAGAATGTCGTCGTGTTTCGTCAGGTCACTAATTTCCTCATTTCGATTTAATACGTCCGACTGAATTGCTGTGAATGGGTATTGGTTTCGCGCCTTGTACACTTTTTCTGTCTTTTTGCATTTTTGCTTTCTTTACCAGCTGTCTTACCGAGCGCCTCTTTTGTAAGACGCAGAGCTAAGGTGCCGTACGTTACCAGGCGCGCTTTCGTATTAATCTTGCGCTTTGTAGTGACTTTTCTGTTGCAACACACAAATACAGTTAAAACTCGATTTAACGAATTTGAGGGCAGCCGCGAATTATTTCGTTAAATCGAAAACTTCGTTAAACCGAAGACGGCATTTCGCGGTTACTTAATTAGGTACATTCGATTATATGGTGTAGCGGCATCCGGAAAGCTACCATGGCATCATATTTGCGTAGCGTAAAGGCGCGAAAAATGAAATAGCTGCCTTAGGAAACGACCGCCACCTCCAGGGTGTATGAAGCAACAAAAATTGTTAGCTTAAAATAAAATTGCTTCTCTCAATAAAGTTGCTTCTCTCTCTGTTACCTCAACAATAAGGGCCACAGGTGACAACATATTTATTTCCCAGCAAAGAAGTCGGTGATCTTGGCTTACTTGCGTTTTGTTAGCAATGGCCACGCAGTTTAAATTGGACAAAGCTGTTCCGCGATGTTGCCGGTTGCTCGCAATCAATAACTTTTGGGGCGTTATCTAAAAATAGACAAAGAATGATCAATTCTCTATCTCATTTTCCGAAAAAAAAAAAGGTTTGTTAAATCGGGACGGATCTCGAAATTTGTTTCGTTATATCGAGTCAGTCAAAGTACGGGACCCTACGGGCGTCTGAGGGGGGAATCGGGGTATCTTCGTTAAAGATCAAGAATATTCTACTAAGGCCGCGCTAGAAGGCATCCCGCGCCTACACGCACACGCACCTAGGCATTCGTATGTGTTCTCGTAAGTGCGACTTGCTCGCGAGCGGCACGTTTCAGGTTTGTTAAGCTATAGTTCATGCGGCTCTTTCTCCACCATCCTCTTATATATATTTGGGAGAAATAAAAGTTCGTTTCACTGACTGATGGATTTATTCGTTTTAATTTTATGTAAGAAAATTAAGAAAAATATTCAATTGGCCCTGCCACAGATTTTTAGGTAACCGTAATATGACCTTACTATTGGACTCCCCTGCGTCACGATTTGTTTTCGGACACGTCGAGTTTAAGGAGAGTGACAAGTTATGCAAGAAAGGTGTACTTTCTTCCTCCTTTAGTCGGAACAAGCGACCCAGCCTGGCGAACCCTCCCAGGAGTAGTTAGAGCACGTTTTTTTCTCTCTCTCGTTGCATTGCGCAATAAACCACGTTTGCAGGATATGTTCTGCTCTATTTACTCAATAGTCCCAGCTTGTCAGCAATTAATGTAAGCTCGACTATAAATGTCCGCTGTTTTTCCACTTTATGTGGGCGCTGTATGTTGTAGTCGTTCTTTGAAATGCAATAATAACCTTGCATGGTTAGCGCTGCGTGCATGGACAGCCAGCTGTGCCTCCTCATATATCCCCCCTGCAATTCTTTCGCAAAAGTGTCACGGGCGTAATTAACCGATGGTAAACACAGTACCAGTGAAAATCGTGACATTGTCATAAGTTCTCGCAACACTGTCCAGGAACTATCTTGTGCGTGGCTGGTATCTTCACTATAAGCGAAGATTGGACAGCGCCTCGTTTATGCTCAAAAAATAATTTTTTTTTAAATGGGCCGGGCCGGGCCGGGTCGGGCCGGGCCCAAACCTTTCGGGCCCGGGCCGGGTACGGGCCGTATTCAAAAACACCGGGCCGGGCTCGGGCGGGCCTGAGCATGGCGCTTTCGGGCCGGGCCGGGCCCGGGCCGGAAAAAGCCGGCCCGTGCAGTGCTCTAGCTGGTATTCCACGAAGCGTCCTCGAAGATTGTAGCGGCGGCTGTCAGTCGTCTGCTGATTCTTGATCCGCAGGCGGGCGAGCTGTCGTGCTTCTTCGGCGCGCTGTAGGTAGGCGGTCACGTCGATGTTTTCCTCGTCCGTCACGTTTGGTAACATGGCGTCGAGTGTCGTTGCCGGGCTCCGTCCGTAGACCAACTTGTATGGCGTCATCTGCGTCGTTTCTTGCACGGCCGTGTTGTATGCGAAGGTCACGTACGGAAGGATGGCGTCCCACGTCTTGTGTTCGACGTCGACGTACATAGCCAGCATGTCGGCGATGGTCTTATTTAGACGCTCGGTCAGGCCGTTGGTCTGTGGGTGGTAGGCGGTGGTCCGGCGGTGGCTTGTGTGGCTGTATGCCAAGATCGCCTGGGTTAGGTCAGCCGTAAACGCCGTACCTCTGTCGGTGATGAGAACCTCTGGGGCGCCGTGTCGAAGGACGATGTTCTCAACGAAGAACTTGGCTACCTCGGCGGCACTGCCTTTGGGCAAGGCTTTTGTTTCGGCGTAGCGGGTGAGGTAGTCGGTGGCTACGACGACCCACTTATTTCCGCAAGTCGACGTTGGGAACGGCCCCAGGAGGTCCATCCCGATCTGCTGGAACGGTCGCCGAGGAGGCTCGATCGGCTGAAGGAAGCCTGCTGGTCTTGTTGGCGGTGTCTTCCGTCGCTGACAGTCTCTGCACGTCCTTACGTAGCGAGCGACGTCGGCGGCAAGGCTCGGCCAGTAGTACTTTTCCTGTACTCTGGCGAGCGTGCGGGAAAGTCCGAGGTGTCCAGCCGTCGGGTCGTCGTGTAGAGCCTGCAGGATTTCTGGTCGCAATGCTGAAGGCACTACGAGGAGGTAGTTTGCTCGAAGTGGCGAGAAATTCTTCTTTGTGAGAACGCTGTTTCGCAAGAAAAACGACGCGAGTCCTCGCTTGAATGCCTTGGGAACAATGGCGGTTTTGCCTTCGAGGTACTCCACAAGGCCTCTGAGTTCCGGGTCGGCTCGCTGTCGTTCGGCGAAGTCATCGGCACTTATGGTTCCCAAGAAGAAGTCATCCTCCTGGTCATCCTGCGGCGGCGGGTCGACGGGGGGCGCGAGACAAGCAGTCGGCGTCAGAGTGTTTTCGTCCGGACTTGTAAACGACGGTAACGTCGAATTCTTGAAGTCTCAGACTCCATCTTGCGAGACGACCTGAAGGGTCCTTCAGGTTAGCTAGCCAACACAAGGCGTGGTGGTCGCTCACAACTTTGAAGGGCCTGCCGTAGAGGTAGGGGCGAAACTTTGACGTTGCCTAGATGATGGCCGAGAAGCTGCGCTTGTATTGTGTCCGCATCTCGAGGGTTTTCTCTATGGTCGAGGCTTCGGATGCGAATTCGGCTACCGTCTTCGGCGGGTTCCTGATCGATCCGGCGAAGAGTTTTTGCTTCACACCCCTCATAAGGAAGCTCACTTTCTTCTCTTCGGTCATGTTGGGGTCGGCGTGGCGAAACAAGCGGGTCATCTCCTCCGTGTAGATCGCAATATTTTCGTTAGGAAGCTGCACACGTGTCTCCAGGATAGTTGCAGCACGTTCCTTGCGGACGACGCTCGTGAAGGTGCCTAGGAACGTCGTCCGAAAGATATCCCAGGTTTGTAGCGCCGATTCTCTGTTCTCGAACCACGTCCTCGCCGCGTCTTCCAGGTAGAAGTAGACGTGGCGGAGTTTTTCTTCGGTGTCCCAGCTGTTGAAGGCAGCGACTCGTTCGTAGGTCTCCAGCCAGCTTTCTGGGTCTTCAAGTGATGATCCCCGGAAAGTCGGTGGCTCCTTGGGCTGCCGGAGAAGGATTGGCGTGGGCTGCGTGGTGTCGGTCATCGTCTCTGTAGTCGATGTCGGGATTTGTGGGTGCCTGGTTCTTTCGGGAAGCAGCCCGTACTCTGCCTCTAGTCCTTTCTGCCTGCGGCTAGTTCGACGATCAGGGTTGTCCTTTGCGTCGTCTTCTTCGCGGCTTGGGCTAGGGTCAGCGCCTCGCGGGGGGCGTCCGGAGCATGGACGAAGCAGCACCTCCACCAGATGTCACGTGGTCGTGACGTCGACGAAGGCAGCAGGCGACGTATCCAAGATGAAACTGTTTATTTGGCCGAACTTGTGGCCGGTAAACGGAAAGTAAGAATAGAGCAATACACACTGGCACTGATAGCGGCGAACAGAGCGTCGGCCGTCGATCAACTAAACATCGTTGGAACGCGCCGGCTTTTATAACTCACGCGTCGAACATTCTAGCCTTATCACTAGTCGTCGCGCACGCTCTGGAATAATCTTGAGTGTTAGCGTCTTGCGTGCAATCTTAACAGAACGATCTACTACAAGCGAGAAGCTTCTGGAACAATGAGGCGCGGTCTGCGCCGAGTACTGCTGATAGTCTTTGTGGGCGGAAACCAAATACAGTAAAAGAAACGCGCGTGCCAATATAATAAGAAAGGCGAAAAACCAATAGTGCTCTGAGGGGCGTTATTATAGGCGTATGTGACGAATGGCAGAATGGCATCCCAATTTGTGTGATCGGCGGCGACGTACATGGAGAGCATGTCGCCGAGCGTACGGTTGAAGCGTTCGGTGAGGCCATTCGTCTGCGGGTGGTAAGCAGCCGTTTTGCGGTGAACAACATTGCACTCTTTGAGAATGGCTTCGACGACTTCGGACAGGAAGACACGGCCTCGATCACTTGAGCAGTTCCTGGGGTGGACCGTGACGCAGCATGAATCGGTGGAGCAGGAAGGAAGCCACATCGCGCGCTGTAGCCGCGGGGAGGGCGGCGGTTTCGGCGTATCGCGTGAGGTGGTTTACAGCGACGATGGCCCAGCGGTTACCAGCCGACGTTAGCGGAAGTGGCCCATACAAATCGATACCAACGCGCCCAAACGGCCGGTCAGGGCAAGGTAGAGGTTGCAGACCTGCCGGCGACAGGTGCGCTGAAGTTTTGCGGCGCTGGCAATCTATGCAGGAGCGAACGAATTTCTGCACGTAGCGGTACATCCCTCGCCAAAAGTACCGTTGGCGAATGCGCTGGTAAGTCTTCGATACCCCGGAGTGCGCACATTGCGGATCAGAGTGGAATGAGTCGCATATGTCAGAGCGCAGACTGCGGGGATGACTAGTAGCCAATGGCGGCCGTCACCGTTGTAATTGCGTCGGTGTAGGAGGTCATCGCGAACGGCGAAATGGTGGGAAATGGATGGTGTTGCCGCTGGATCAGTCGGTAAGTCTATCAGTGAGGCAATCCATTGATCCTTGCGCTGTTCGGTAGCGATGGTATGAAGGTCGATGGAAGAAACGGCAAGGTGAGACGCTGAGCTGTGGGCATTGTCGTCAGGCAAGGGAGAGCGTGACAGGGCGTCGGCGTCAGCATGCTGGCGTCCGTTGCGGTACTGCACGCGGATGTCCTAGTCTTGCAGGCGAACTGCCCAACGGGCGAGACGGCCCGAGGGATCCTTCAATGACGACAACAAGCACAGTGCGTGATGGTCGGTGACGACATCAAATGGGCGACCATACAAATAAGGTCGGAACTTCGTAAGGGCCCAGATGATTGCAAGGCATTCTTTCTCCGTGACGGTGTAATTGGTCTCGGCTTTTGTAAGCGTACGGCTTGCATACGCCACAACGTATTCCGGGAACCCTGGTTTGCGCTGCGCAAGGACAGCGCCGAGGCCAACACCACTGGCGTCCGTATGCACCTCTGTAGGGGCCGTAGGGTCGTAGTGGCGTAGTATGGGAGGCGACGTCAACAAACGACGGAGCGTTGCAAAAGCGTCGTCGCACTTTGACGACCACGAATAGAGTGGCCCGTTACTTCCGAGGAGCTTCGTCAGCGGCGATATGATAGTCGCGAAGTTTCGAATGAAGCGCCGAAAGTAGGAACACAGTCCTACGAAACTGCGCAGTTCCTTGACGGACGTCGGCTTGGTGAACTCGGTCACGGCCCGAAGCTTGGCTGGATCGGGGAGAATTCCGTCCTTGGACGCGACGTAGCCGAGTATTGTCAGCTGCCGTGCTGCAAATCGGCACTTCTTTAGGTTCAGTTGCAGACCGGCGTCACTCAAGCGCGTCAAAACATGCCGCAGGCGTTGAAGATGCGTGGAGAAGTCCGGAGCGAAAACGACGACGTCGTCGAGGTAGCACAGGCACGTGTGCCATTTCAGGTTGCGCAGAACGGTATCCATCATGCGCTCAAAGGTGGCGGGCGCATTGCACAGCCCAAACGGCATGACGTTGAATTCGTACAAGCCGTCGGGCGTGACAAAGGCGGTCTACGGTCGGGCGTCCTCAACCATAGGTACTTGCCAGTACCCTGAGCGCAAATCGAGAGATGAAAAAAGTTCTGCTCCTTGCAGGCTGTCAATCGCGTCGTCTATTCGCGGTAGTGGATACACGTCCTTACGAGTGATCTTGTTGAGGCGTCGGTAGTCCACGCAGAACCGCACAGAACCGTCCTTCTTCGCAACGAGAACGACAGGAGACGCCCAGGGGCTGTTAGAGGGTCGAATAACATCGCGTCGAAGCATGTCGTCGACTTGCTCGTTGATTACACGGCGTTCTGTGGGAGATACGCGATATGGACGTTGCCGCAGTGGTGGTTGGGCGCCTGTGTCGATGCGATGCGTAACGGCGGACGTGCGGCCGAGAGAAGGTTGAGCGACATCGAAAGAAGAGCGAAATTCTTCCAACAGGCCCACAAGCTGGGAACGCTGGACCGGCGTAAGGTTGTCGGGAATGGATGAACCAAATACATCAGCGGATGATGAAGCAGATGTAGAAACAGTACTGAGCGTACTGGAACTTGGGCAGTGCGTGTCATAGGGTTCATCCATAACTTGTGCGTCTTCGATGGGTTCCACGCTGCCGAGACATTCCCCTCGCACCAACGTAACACTGTACGGCGATGAGCTCATAACAAAAATAGAGGTGCTGCACGGTCGCGAAAGGAACCAGCAATCCTTTCCTCATGAAAACACGGTCAGATGGCGAGAGGAGTGCAACGGTGTCGGAAAGACTGGCGCAGTAGACCGAAACCGCCGTTGGCGAGTTTGCAGGCACTTTGGTGTCGTCTTTGACAAGTACCTTGCTTGCAGCCGATGGACTGTCGGCCGGCGTCGAATCAGCGAATGGTGAGAGCTCTATTTCAGCTGGTGCGCAATGAATGACGGCGTCGTGGCGGGAGAGAAAATCCCATCCTAGGATGCAGGCCCGTAGCCAAGAATTTTTTTCGGGGGGGGGGGGGGGGGGCACTTGCTGAGATCCTTGAAAAACACCCATTTTTATTATTTTTTCTCCGCAAAACACCCCCTTCCATCCGAATATCGGGGGGAGGGGGGGGAGCCGGGCCCCCTAGCCCCCCCCCCCCTTGGCTACGGGCCTGCTAGGATGACGTCGTGAGAGCATGCAGGAAGTATGATCAGTTCGACGGCGTACATCGCGTCCCGAATCATGAGGCGGGCTGTGCACACCGCTGTAGGGTGAATGCTTTGGGCGCTGGCTGTACGGCGGGAGAGCCCGGAAAGTGGCGTCGTCACTTTGCGCAGTAATCGGCTGTCGCGAGTAAATTCCAGCTGTGTGGGAAGTGACGCTCGCGAACTCAAAGTCCAGGGGATCAATGAATACAACAACAGGGTTCAGTTCGCAAGGGGCGGCGCGCGCCTCCACCAAGAGGGGGTACTGCCGCTACGGCGGCGTGAGGCGAGCGTGCCACGGGAGTTCACGGTCATTGCGGCGTCAAGCCGCTGTTCCCGTAGGTGTACATCGAGTACGTTCGGCGGTCCGGGCGCGACACGCAGTCGGGAATGGTCAGAGATGGTCTAAGACACTGTTCCCGTCGTGACGGCCTGTATACGAGGGAGGAAGGTCAGGGTACGAGCCAAGACACATTCAACCCGCGCAGCGGACCACCACTCCCTCCGTCCACTCCCGGCTCTCCTTTTAAAGCCTTTCGGGAGCCCGAAACGACGTCACAACGTGTTTCGAGAATGTTCTGGAGTAGCCCCCTCTATCGGGACCACGCGCAACCACTCTTTATTTAGTCTTTTAAAACCTAGGTGGCGCAAGCTGCGCTACATTCCTTCCCGGTACGCAAGGATGAGTGTCCTCACGCATCTTATTAACATTTATACAAACAGATGCGGCTCGTAGTCCACAACAGCAATGTCCGCAACCACGCAGCTAGAGCGCCTAGAGTTTATCGTTCACAGTTCATAGTTTTCACGGTCGTGCGGTCACAAGTGGTGTCCTCTCGTTTTGGATGATGCGCGGCTGCAGAAAAAATGTCCGCCGGGAGTCACGCGCACACATCACTTCTCGCGGAGACATCACTGTTCATGCACAGATTCACGCGCACAGGTCACTGTTTTGGCGCACACCTCACTGTTCGCGCACTGGTCACTCACACGACGCTGTTCACGAGCACTACACCGTTCGCGCACAGCACTTTGAAGATCGCATGGGTCCAGCTGGTCCTTTTTCTTCTCCTTTTTCTTTTCAGTAGTACACAAAGTCGTCCCGCTTATGTGGCATCACAGAGCGGCGCTGCCTTGCTGGCATGGTCGCATCCTCGGGCGGTTTGTCTAGTGCGTCGTGAAATTCCTCGTCGTCCGAGTCATCTTTTGCATCGCCAGCATCGCTGCGCGCGTCGTTCGGTGCTTGCGCATCTCGGGCATGGACCGGAGATGCAGGATGAGTGGCCTCATCTTCCGCGGGCGCAGATTCGGCGCGGCTGTGGTATGGCTTCAATCAATTGATATTAACTATGTCACGACGCCCCCGACGGTTCTCTACCTCCCAGTCATTTTCCGCAGTCTGCCTCACGAGGCGGTATGACCCGACATAGGGATGCCGAAATTTCGATGTGCGCCCCCGTTTATAGGTCGGCCTTCGTACATACACCAGGTCACCAGCTGTGAGCTGTTGCGTGCGCCGTGTCTGGTCATAACGCCGCTTGTTAGCTTCCTGGGCCCTTTTTTCTCTTTCCAGAACTAATTCACGGGCAGTGTTCCAACGTCGAAGGAACTCTTCATTAGGGGGTGCAAGAGTGTCGCCCGGCGTAACGTGTAGTGCTGCATCGATTGGCAGTGTCGGTTCGTGCCCATATAGTAGGAAGAAAGGGGAGTAGCCAGTCGTCTCGTGCACTGATGAGTTGTATGCAAACATTGCAAATGGCAAGAACTGATCCCAATCGCTGTGGTCGGAGGACACGTACTGGCTGATCATCTCTGCCAGGGTGCGGTTGAAACGTTCGCACAATCCGTTCGTCTGTGGGTGGTAGGCAGTAGTCCGCGCGTGATTTGTCTCGGTGAGCCGAAAAAGTTCTTCCATCATATCCGCCACAAAGTGACGACCCCTGTCCGTCACAACCTGCTCCGGAGCCCCATGCCGGAGTACGACGGCCTCCAGGAAAGCCTCAGCCGCGCATGCCGCTGTCGCCTCTGGTGTGGCGACAGTTTCCACCCACTTGGTGTGTAATCGATCATGACAATCACGTGGCGATTTCCTTTGGACGACGCTGTCAAGGGTCCCAAGAAGTCCATTCCGATCCGCTGAAATGGCCGCTGTGCCGGCGGCAGGGGTCGTAACAGACCGGAAGGCTTCATGGGCGGCGTTTTCCGTGTCTGGCAGTCCGGACACGACGCGACATACTTGGTGATGTCGGCAAACATCTTAGGCCAGAAGTATCGTTGGCGTATCTTGTCGAGGGCCCTCTTCATGCCCAAGTGCCCTGCCGTAATGTCATCGTGACAGGATACCAGAATCTCGGGCCGGAGAGGTCTAGGCACTGCTAGGGCTAGTCTGTCTTCCTGGAAGCCCTTTGCACGCCTGAAGAGCACATCTTCCTTCAACCTGAACGCCCTTGCTGCACGACGGACCTTTCTCGGAGCCATGTCCTCGGGGTTTTGTAGGTGGTCGATTATTGGTTTCAGGAATGGGTCTTCCCTCTGGATATCGATCACCCTTTGTCTTCCCTCCGTCACGACAAGAAGAGGCATCTCCTCCTCGGAGTGCAGAGCAGCATCACGTGGGAGACGGGAGAGAGCATATGCGTTTGAATTCTTTCTTCCCGGCCGATGACGGACAGTGGGTAAATAATGCGCGCTGACAGCGGCGGCGGAATGGCCTTCACTTGTCCGGGGCGACACTCCCGAGCCCCGTTTTCCTAGTTTCCCTGCCCCTGCTGAGGTAGATACTCGCCTGTTTCTTGAAGCGGTTCCTGGCACTGACGCCTTATATGGCCCTCCTGGTGGCAACGGAAACATATAACCTGGCCCCTCGCATTCCGAGATGGATTGCTCGGATATCCTCGCGCAGGGTGCGGTGCGATCCTTTCCATGGCGATTGTCAGTGCCTTAATATTTTCCTGGAGGACCGTAAGCATCTGCGACTGATCAGAGGTGCCTGGGTTCCCTGTATTGGCGTGTTTCTCGGAATTGCCGCTGCGATTGTGGCTAGCCGCTGTCATGCCTAAACCTGGGCTGGTATCGGTACCGGGCGCGAATGGGGACGCCGCCACGAAGCCTGGGAGAGCGTGACGTGGCATAGCTGCCATGGCGCGTTGTGCCATTGTTCCTACGTGTGTCAACCGCCAGAGCTGGGCAGTATCGAAGATACATGTATCTTAGATACTATCTTAGATACTCTTTGGGTATCTTGTATCTGTATCGCGATACGTCTCGCAAAACGAGTATCTGTATCTGTTTTTTCGATACATTCAATAATGTATCGTGTATCTTAAAATACAAGATACTGCTGTAGAAACGCCACCCTGCGAAACAACAAACGTCAGCTGAACTCTGCTTCTCAAGCTGATACTGCTGCCACTAAGCCACCTCCATAAAGCTAACGACAGTGGTATTCCTTTGTCTTTTTGCCAGAGTGCTCCAGTCAAGGAAATAAGGTCTATACGCGTCTATACTGGTGGAGCAAAGTCGCGTGATGGCGCTCGAGCCATCTCGACAAAAACAAGCGCGCGAACATCTACGTGCAGCCGACCTCTTCTCTCTCCATATGTTCTTTCTTTTTAGCTGTGTCGGTGCCATGAACCTTGTTTGTAGCCACGGTACTGTGCTGCGTACTACAATGAGTGCGGCGTCTTTCGTTCAAATCCAAATGCGGCAGTAGTGTCGTTATCGAAGTTTGTCGTGCGTGGTGCTTCGTTGCATAGTCTCAAAAATGCAAGAATGTGGTTGCTTTGCGTCTCGCTGCTTTCACACAGATTTGACAGATCTCATCGACGTAAGCTTGCTTTGCACACTTTGAGATTGACTTATATGCCAATTAGACTCTAACAACCGTCACTCCATCGGTGTCGATGCTATATTCAATAGAACAAGCATTTACGTAACCGATTATATTTTGCAGTACTTTATCTTTGTTTTTTGTGCTAAATTATGCAATAAGTTTTTTTTAATGATATGTTGATTGTTAGCACAAGTGCTCTCTTTTCTGTCCTCCGTTTGCATCCCACACACTAGCTAGGCCTCTGTGTATTTTTTTTCGTTTTTTAACTGCAATGAATATTTTGTAACCTCCTCCTCTATTTCTTCTCTTATTTATTCTTATTTTTAATTGTCTGCACCATTTCTACTATTCACATATCTACATTTCATGCGAGTTTACTGTTAAGGCGATGTTAAGGAAAAGGTAAAATAATCTGAGCGTGCCTAGTGCCTACAGTAACAAAACTTCTGCTTACGATTTAATAAAACAGCGAAATTGAGTTTGCATTATAGCAATGGAAATTACAACAAAAAGTCTTAAAGACGTTAGGAAGGGGATTTGAAAAACATAATACCAAGTACTACGGTTTTCTCATCAGCGTCTCCACGAGCCTTTTAGTGCTATTTTCCGTGGACACTGAGTTTTCTATTGCCTGACTTTAACACCTAAGTGGACGATACACCATTCTCTATTTTCATAGCTTTTTGGGGTGCCGCAGGTATCGTGTTTATAAAGGGTGTCACTTAACTGGAACCAAATATATACAAAGAAGTGCTTAACCTCAACTGAATTAAACCAACGATGGCGTTTACTGCCATGTGGCTCTCATTATGGTATTTTTATATTGCGCTTAATTTCCTAACTGGGATGAGAGATGTAACATTTCTACTATTCATTTTGGGGCCAACTGTGTTTCTTTGCGGTTTAGAGGGCGTTCTAAAACGACAGGTCTGACTTTTTGTGGAAAGGTACACGCTACGTAGTGATTTTTTCGGCGTTTAAAGAAAGCCGGAGAAATATGCCCAGGTTACTGCGCTCGTACGCTATTGTGCTGCATCGCTCTCAGACGTGCTTCGAGCAAAACAACTGTCAAGCGGACCGCGGCGAAATGAGTGGCTACGGCATCGGCTCCACAGCGCGTCAGCACTTCTGACCACCACACACGGCAAAGAAACACCATCGTCCCTGACAAGGGACAGGCTGACGGTCCGTGCGCCGGTTGTTTCGCTCGATGTGCGTTTAAGAGCGCTGCAGTACGATAGCGCATGAGCGCAGTCACGTGGTCTTATTTCATATTTCGCGTGCTTTCTTTAAAAACAAAAACATTGACCATGCAGCATGTACGCCGCCAAAAAGCAATTGCTTCGGTCGTTTTTAAACGCGCTCTACGATGTGACGAAGCGCACTCTGCCCTAGAGTGAATAATAAAAATGTTGTATAATTGACCATAGTTAATGAACCAACTAAGCGTAATATAAAAATACCATAATGAGCGCCACATCACGGCAAACGATATTCCATTGGTTTTATTCAGTGACGGTTAAACGCTTTTTTTTATATTTTGTCCTACTTACGTGAAACACCCTGTATAAACTTATTCACTTAGTCCTTTTTTTATTGCGGAACTTCCTCGCTGTTTGACTTAGGTGTATTCGGTTTACTTTTTTAGGTCCCTGTAAAGTCCTTTTTTGCGTTACAAAAAAGCAGG
Organism: Rhipicephalus appendiculatus; assembly: GCA_030522465.1. Taxonomy (NCBI): domain Eukaryota; kingdom Metazoa; phylum Arthropoda; class Arachnida; order Ixodida; family Ixodidae; genus Rhipicephalus; species Rhipicephalus appendiculatus. The sequence continues at coordinate 53,103 of JALIZH010022297.1, forward strand.
TAAGCAAGCTAGTAGTTGCAATAGTGTGAATAGCAGTGATATATCCTGCGACGCTTTTTGGCATCCTGAAAGCTTCTGAGCGGCAGAAGTTCTCTCGGAGAGGAAATGGTGAAAGATTGCATGCGCGTTAGTGAATATGTTTCTAACGAACCATTTACGTAAGTTGATAGGTAGAATATGAAAAATCACTGCAGTTTTATGTCTTCAGTGAACTGTGAGCGCCGACTCCGTAGTTATCGTCTTCACATGATGCTTCACAAAAAGGTTGCTACCAGCGTAGTTGCTGTTCTACACCTGTAGGGTGATGCGCTACTACGAAAACGCTGATACGCTTACGGACAAGGTGAGACTCTGCACCGGTATTTGTGCCATCTCGCGGAGGCTTCTTATTGAAGCTCTTGCAATTGGACGGCAACCCTTTAGCTGGTCGCCATGTGGAGCAGCGACACCCAGCAAATACAAGTGTCAACGTCAAGTAAACAAATGTCAATAATTTGTTTCGGAATGAAACTAATATACATAAAGCAAGAAAAACATACCTTTCGGGATTCAAACAGATATTACATTAAACTAAACAAAGTTGGTCGCATTTAAGATATTTTCAAGGAAGCGCTTCTTTACACAGGTATTTGAGGCGTGATTGTATAGATGTATAATAGCAAACTTCCAAATGTATCGAAGTATCTTAAGACACAATTGAGAAGTATCGTATCGGATACATTCATTCCGGAAGTATCTTGTATCGGTATCTCCGATACTTCTTGCCCGAGTATCTTGTATCGTATCGCGATACAATTTCAAAGTATCTTTGCCCAGCCCTGTCAACCGCTGGAGGTGTTGCAGGAAGTCCGTCGCTGTCTTAGGGTTCGAAATGGCAACTCTCTCCATCATTTCGGGTCGGAGGCCTCGGATCAAACAGCGTACCTTCTCGGACTCTGTCATGGAGGTGTTTGCGCGGGCGCACAGCTGTAGTATGCTCGTTACATATTGCCTGGGAGTTTCACCGGGCAGCTGTCGCCGTTCCTGAAGCTGGATATAAGCCCAGTCTCGGATGTGCTCACCGGCGAAATCTCGCAAAAAAGCATCCCGCCATTCAGCCCAGCTATCTAGATGCTGTGTGGCTGTCGCATCCCTCAGTACGGCGCTGTACCAACGACGCGCCTCGTCGTCGAGGACGAACACTAAATTTCGGGCTTTCTGCGCATCGTTCCAGTTTAACGCCATGGAGTATCGGTCATAAATCCGAAGCCAGTCTTCGACGTCCTCATCTGCCTGGCCCCTGAAGACCGGAGGGGGACCGAACGGCCTCATCGCGGCGCTATCAGCTACGTTGTTCTGCTGCTCCATCACAATCTTAATGGTCCGACTTCTCAGTACTCGATTTCCGTCGCTCATTGACGTTTCCAATTCTTCTTCTCTGCCAACTGGATCAGCAACTCGAAGCGCTCGTTGAGGCTGCGTGCTTTTACTTGTGCGCGACGGGCGCGGCGCGCCTGCCCTCGCGAAGGTTTTTCATTCCCCATGCTGTAATTTACCCCGCACCTCCACCACTTTGTCGCGAGTAAATTCCAGCTGTGTGGAAAGTGACGCTCGCGAACTCAAAGTCCAGGGGATCAATGAATACAACAACAGGGTTCAGTTCGCAAGGGGCGGCGCGCGCCTCCACCAAGAGGGGGTACTGCCGCTTCGGCGGCGTGAGGCGAGCGTGCCACGGGAGTTCACGGTCATTGCGGCATCAAGCCGCTGTTCCCGTAGGTGTACATCGAGTACGTTCGGCGGTCCGGGCGCGACACGCAGTCGGGAATGGTCAGAGATGGTCTAAGACACTGTTCCCGCTCGTGACGGCCTGTATACGAGGGAGGAAAGGTCAGGGTACGAGCCAAGACACATTCAACCCGCGCAGCGGACCACCACTCCCTCCGTCCGCTCCCGGCTCTCCTTTTAAAGCCTTTCGGGAGCCCGAAACGACGTCACAACGTGTTTCGAGAATGTTCTGGAGTAGCCCCCCTCTATCGGGACCACGCGCAGCCACTCTTTATTTAGTCTTTTAAAACCTAGGTGGCGCAAGCTGCGCTACACGGCTAAGTTTTGCGTCCATGACGGATACGGCGGCGCCAGTATCTACAAGGGCAGATGCGCGAACACCGTCCACATCTATCACGTTCGATGGGCTTTTCTGAGGGCTTTCGCAGTTCGACAGCGTCGCAGCCCTTGCCTCGTGGACTGCGACGACTAGTTTTCCTGGTCGCGTGCGGGCGGACGTGGCCGCATCGGCGACAGTGAGCGACGTCGTGGAGACTGTGAACGGCGTGGAGATGGTGCGGGGCGGGACGTCGGTGACATAGGCGGCGATTGGTCATAATAAGGGCGGCTCGATTGACTGGGAAGGTTGGATGAGACCCGAGGCTGCTGCACGCGATTGCAATAGCGTGCGACGTGACCGGCGCAATCGCAGGCAAAGCAGATGGGCGTATGTATGACGTCGGCGTATGTATGCGGGGCATTTGCGTCGAAGGCCTGGGGTCTGGCGACGGCTTCGGTGTAACTAAGCGGGCCAGCCACAGGAATCGTTGGGGCGGCCTGGCCAACTTGTGCGTAGCTTAGTGGCGCAGGTACTGGAGGAGGCTGGTGGCATTCAGGAATGACCTCCGCGATTTCCTGCTGAATCGCTCGGCGGAGGGGAGGCAGGAGTGTAGTTGACGGCTGTCCAACATGTTGCGGTGGAGCGAAAGCCAGTAAAGAGACCTGGCGGGCAATTTCCTCACGCACGAACGACTTGATTTCGGCGAGCAAGGTGGTGTGGTCAGAAACGGCCGACAAGCCCGCGAGATCAGCGTCGCGTGACGGTGGTCGACGGGTCATCAAGCGCTGCCGGCGCAGCTCCTCGTAGCTTTGGCACAGCGTAATGACCTCTGCCACAGTGCGAGGGTTCTTGGCCAGGAGCACGGTAAAGGCATCGTCGTCGATGCCTTTGAGATCATGCGTGCTCCTGTCAGACTCCGGCATGCTCGCGTCCACTTTCTTGCACAAGTCAAGGATGTCCTCGATGTAGCTAGTGTAGCTAGCAACCCATCACCTCCACCAAATTGTTAAGACGTTTATTGGCGACGATGCACACAGCGACAGCCAAGGCGGGGACCGACTCTCAGCTCGAGCTGCTCTTTCTCGTCGAAGAGGGTGACCCACTAGAAGGCGCTGGAGAGGATGGCCCACTGTATGGTTCCAAAGCTTCGCTACAATATATATATATATATATATATATATATATATATATATATATATATATATGTACAGGGTGTTTCACGAAATGTGTCCACTATTTTAAAAAAATCAGGAAAATGCGGTATTTGCTCGCTGTCTTCACAATTGCTTTTTCTGTAGCGGCAGGCATCTTAAGATGGTTGAAGACATGATTTGGGGCACTAATTAAGAAAGTTGAATTAATTAACTTTTTAATTAGCGGAGTTAGGTGGTGAAGTCCAATGGGAGAATTAAAGTCCTTCATGCGAAGAACCCATTTCAGCTTTGAGATTTCGAAAAAGCGGCCTCTAGGAATAATTGCGAAGTATTGAAGTTCTCCCAAATTCAGCGGCGAAACCGAAACCGAAACGCGGAAGAGCGCAACTGCCACATTCGTCTGAGACGTCCACAATGAGTGAACGTCATTATATCAACCATCACACAACTCGTGTGATGGTGTGAGTGCCTAGGCTGCGCTTGCAGTAGTAGCACGCATGACGCACATACGTTAACGAACGGGGAAGAAGTGCACCTCTGTAACCGTTGTCTTGAACAGTAACGTCATTCTAGTCGTCTGCTTGTCGCGCTCATCGCTGCTTGGGTTTCGGTTTGGCTTCTGAATTTGCCTGAATTTCATTACGCCACATTAATTAATAGAGGCCGCTCTTTCGAAAACTCAAAGCTGAAATGGGTTCTTCGCATGAAGGACCCATTCTCCTATTGGACTTAACCACCTAACTCCGCTAATTCAAAAGTTAATTAATTTAACTTTTTTAATTACTGTCCCAAATCATGTCATCAACCATCTTAAGATGCCTGCCGCTACAGAAAAAGCATATGTGAAGACAGCGAGCAAATACCGCATTTTGCTGATTTTTTTTCAAAATAGTGGACACATTTCTTGAAACACCCTATATATATATATATAAAGGCAAAGTGTCATGTGTGAGTGATCCCTCAGTTTTCCTCACAGATAAAGAATTTGCGATTCTAGATAACGGTGCTCGTGGCGTTAATATCTTGGTTTCGTGCAAATAGGCTGTTTCTGCCACCTTGACACGTTTCTTGGCTTTGTACGATTAATTGTGCAACGTGACACCTTTGATAGCCTATTTGCGCATGTGCTGCTGGTTCCTGTGTGTGGCGTTTATTTAATAAACCATTCCCAGGATTTGGAGACATTCGTACGTGGCGCCATCTCTCGGCGGCAGCATCCGCATGCTGCCATAACTGAATGAGAAATAGGCGAAAAAAAATCATATCTTTTGAAATAAGCTAGTTATCAAAAACGACTCAGCAGAGACCTACTGGAACACTGTGGCGAAATTTCATTATCGCACTACAAAACCTGTGGCTTCCCTAGAAAATTGAACACCCCCCATTGGAAATACATGGGACCCATTGTTAAATATTAAAGGGACCCTGAAACGGTTATTTGAAGCTTTGTCAGCGTTTAGACTAGAGCATCATCGAACCATTGGCACCACAAATTTGGCGGCACGCCGTGTACTAAGGCGGCTACGGACAATTATATCATACCCTCCTTCTCACCCCTGCCTTGCCTCCTCAACTCATGAGACACGCTGGCATCGCTGGCGATCGCAGAGCTCACGTGAGCACACTCGACGATTTGAGCTTCGCCCAGTGATCACCTCCGAGATTGCACGCCGACAGGTTGCGTGCATCTCGGAGACCATAGCCGAGTGCGCCCGGCAGCACGCACGCCGTCTGGCAACAGAGACATCGCGGAGTGGTTGATATCTGCTCCGACAGGTGCCGCCACCCTGCCAGCCAATTTTTCGTGCGCGCACACCGCAGCTGCCGCAGCCCCAGTGACGTCGCCAGCAGCCCCAATGACGTCGTGCCCACACTGCATGTCGTACTCGCAAGGGGCGGTTGAAAACGCGTTGGGCTGAGCCGCAGTGATCTGCAGCGATTCGCAGCTTTATAGCGTTGTAATAAATTACACAGTGTAAGCAGAGAGCTTAAATTAGTCTGTAAATGAGCCTTAGGACTTGGTTTACTGGCCCAATGCGTTTGTACAAAATCGTCAAAACCGTTTCAGGGTCCCTTTAAACACTCTGGGAAGCCACGCGGTTTGTAGTGCGACACTGTAATTTTGACAGAATGTTTAATTAAGCCTCTGCTTTGTAGAACCGGGAGTCGTTTTTGATAACTAGCTTTTTTCATGAAATATGATTTTTTTTCGCCTACTTCCCATTCAGTTACGGCAGGCCACCGCTGTCACCGACAAGAGAGGGCGCTACGTGCAAATGTCCCCAAATCCTGGTCATGATTCAGTTGTAAGTCCAGCACTTGTCCTGTTTGGTTCCTTCGCTGCCTCTGTGTTTTTCATTGGTTTCTTCTTAAGCAGATCAGTTTGTTACAAAGTGCAGTACACAAAGTACAGTATACACATGTAAGGGGCAGGGTCGGCAAAAAAAGGCAATTTAATGCCTGACAAGGCGCCGGAACCCGTCCCAGACTATAAAGCGCACAAAAAGCAGTAATGTACACATACTTTAAAAAATGTTTTAACAAAGAAGCAGCCACAGTTACAAATTTTTTTTAAGAGCTTATAAAACAACGTTAGATGAACATTTTATTAAGTACAGACCTGTCTGCAAGACTCAGTTTATAGCAAACAAAGCAAGGAATATGTGAATAAACCCAAACTTTTCGAATAACAAACCAATTTATTAGAACTCATCAATGAAAATGTCACGAGTGTATACACGTCTATTATAAATACAACCTGTGTGATACCGCAGAGAGAGGAAAAATTATTTTTGGAGCCCTACTAGATATGTGTGTATCTTTTTTTAAATGCAATTAATGAGCGGCTCTCTTGCACTATGGTGGTAATTGCGGGATGTGCATTTAATAGTGCAGGGATCATATGCGCTAGCTTTTGCGTGCCGTAGTTAGTCCGTATTCTTTCGCTGCAGTATGTTATGCGTCTAAAGCTGTATGTATGCTGTCTTCGTGTATATGCATCATGAAAAGCGACCGGGTCAGATTTCAATTTATCCCATATGATCATCGCTATTTTTTTGTTTAGGATGTTCTCAAACTTTAATATATCGTGTTTGTTGAAAAGTGGAGTGGAATGTGTTCTAGGTCGAACCCCTTCAATTATCCGAACTATTCTTTTCTGTAGTTTATGAATACATTCTTTGTTTGTGTTTGTAGTGTTACCCCATATTAATAAACAGTAATTTATACGCGAGTAAACTAAGGAATAGTACAGTTGCTTCGTTATCCAACTTGGCAGAAAACATCTGATTTTCCCGATTACACCAATTGAGCGCGAAAGGTCGGTGCGAACTTTGTTTATGTGATATTTCCAGTCAAGTGTTTCATGAAAAATAATACCGAGGAATTTTTGGGATGTGACCCGCTCAATCGATTCCCCTCGAAACTTCACTTGGATGTCACGGGGTATACTTTTATTTTTTGGGCGAAGAATAACATATTGTGTTTTTTTGGTGTTTAGTTCAATCTTATTTGCTATTAACCATATTGATAAGTGCTTAAGCCATTTGTTTGCTTGCTCTTCTAAGCTGTTGATATCTTTGCCAGAGAAAAAAACGTTCGTGTCATCGGCGTATAGAACCATGTCTGGGGTTAGTGGTATATTAACAATATCATTGATATATAAGAGGAACAGGAGTGGGCCTAATATAGATCCTTGAGGGACGCCGTACTTAATTTTATCCATTTTTCATAATGCATGATGCGTATCACAATACTGAAATCGATTTGTTAAATAACTGTCTATTAATTTGAGTGAAACACCTCTTATGCCGTATAGATTTAATTTCACCAGGAGTATTTCATGTTTGATCGAATCGAAAGCCTTTTTGAAATCAAGGAATATTCCAAGCGTATAAGATCTCTGCTCAAAATTATCTATTATTTTGTCCTTGATAGACAGCAAAGCCCCCTCTGTACTTTTTTTTTCTTCTGAAAACCGTACTGCTGTTTTGTTATTATATTTTCTTGGCTACAAAAAGTTTGAGATTCGAAGGTATAAGACTCGTTCTATAATTTTTTGAAAATATGGGCAAGACAGATATAGGTCTGTAATTATTTAAGTCATTTTCATTACCACCTTCGTGAATGATCGAGACCCTGGCTATCTTTAGTTTATCAGGAAATATTCCGGTGCTTAAAATCAAATTACATATGTGTGAGAGGGGCAGACTAATATACTGTGAGACTGCTTTTAACCCCTTAAGTGCTTTGGACGAGCAGAGCTCGTCCTGCCCAAACTGTCCCCAAAGTGCTTTGGACGAGTAGAGCTCGTCCTAGCGGAATAGGTACTCCCCGCTAGCGTTCAGAACGACAAGCGCTCGTCTACGGGTTAAATTGCGTGTAATCCACCAGATAGCAGTATTTACTCGATGATTTAGTTTTGTTCAGCGGCAGGAGCGCGTTTTGTGTATAAGATGGCGTGCGGTGGCGGCGACCCATGCATAGCTGGCGCGTCAACGCGAAAAAGAAGCTTTTCATGTTTGTCATCTTCGAGCGATGATGATTCGGATACAGATGTTTATCTTGTGTCCGGAAGTGAAGACAGCGATGACGAGGAATTGAGAAGCTCATCCGGTGATGAAGAAGACAGCTTGGAAGCAAAAATCGCGAGTGCTCGCCAGTGAAGCCGAGTTGCGTTATTCCGTGTTTCGAAATTTTCCACACAGTCCCGAAGCTTCCTGAGTGAAATAGCCCAAGGGTGCTTAGCCTACACAATGGAAGAAAGAAGTCGCGCCTGCAACAGTTTTTTTATAAGGTTTTTATATTTATTAGCCGCGGGTAGCTAGTTTTCTATGCATTGTTCCGATATAAACTTTTAAGGCGAAAGCCTTTAATGTCTCATGCTCACGTCCGTCCGGTGTCCGTCCGTCCGTCCGTCCGGATGTCCGTCTGTCCGTCCGGATGTCCGTCCGTCCGTTTGGATGTCCGTCCGTCCGTCCGTTTGGATGTCCGTCCGTCCGTCTGTCCGTCCGTCCGTTTGGATGTCCGTCCGTCCGTCCGTCCTTCTGTCCGTCCGTCCGGATGTCCGTCCGTCCGTGCGTGCGTCCGTCCGTCCGTCCGTTTGGATGTCCGTCCGTTTGGATGTCCGTCTGTCCGTCCGGATGTCCGTCCGTCCGGATGTCTGTCCGTCCCTCCGTCCGGATGTCCGTCTGTCCGTCCGGATGTCCGTCTGTCCATCCGTCCATCCGGATGTCCGTCCGTCCGTCCGGATGTCCGTCCGTCCGTCTGTCCGTCCGTCGATCTTTCCGTCCGTCTTTCCGTCAGTGGAATGGCCACACGCTTTCGCCGAACACACTTTGGAATGTATAAAGTGTCCTTCAATTTTTATTGTGTTGGTTTGACTAAGTATGTGGTACAAATATTTTTTCAACATCGACTACGTGCTTTTTTAGTACGATCAGATTCGAAATCAGCAGTAAAAAAAATAGGCACTTTTGGTCCAGAAATTGTCAAGAAAATAAAGAACTTAAGGGGTTAATGGCCCTGCTTTTATACCGTCAACACCTGCCGCAGAGTTGTTAGGTAAATTCATATTGAAACAATGTACTTCAGATTCATCAGTGGGGGGCCAAAAAAAGCGATTTTGTAATACTTTTTGTAATGTACGGTCTTGGTTCACAGTCTGCTTCGGTATTAGCGGAGGTTTCACAAGCACCCGATTTCAAAAAATGATTGTTGAACTTATCAGCAAGTAACGTACCGGAGCAAGGTTTGCCTTCTATCATAAGCTCGGGGATGGTTTTTTTACTTGATGAAGATAAAAGACCGTTCATGGTATTCCAAACTGCCTTCTGGTCATTTACAATAGCAGAAAACTTATGTTCATAATATTGTATGCGTGCCCGCTTTATATTGCCACGCGCGTTTCTAATTTTCACAGTTGCTGTATTCGATTTCCGCCCACAAAGATTATCAGCAGTACTCGGCGCAGACCGCGCCTTATTGTTCCAGAAGCTTCTCGCTTGTAGTAGATCGTTCTGTTAAGATTGCACGCAAGACGCTAACACTCAAGATTATTCCAGAGCTTGCGCGACGACTACTGATAAGGCTAGAATGTTCGACGCGTGCGTTATAAAAGACGGCGCGTTCCAACGATGTTCAGTTTGATCGACGGCCGACGCTCTGTTCGCCGCTATCAGTGCAGTGTGTATTGCTGTAATCTGACTTTCTGTTTACCGGCCACAAGTTTACCGGCCACAAGTTCGGCCTAATAAACAGTTTCATTTTGGACCTACCGACTTCTACCTTCGTCGACGTCACGACCACGTGACATCTGGTGGAGGTGCTTTTCGTTCATGTACCGGACACCCCCGTCAAGCCGTGAACCCAGCCCAAGTCGCCAAGAAGAAACCGACACCATCCAGGAGAGTCGAGCCAGCCGGAGACTACAAGGACTGGCACCACAATACGGACTCCTACCGGACAAGCCAAAAGGCACGGCGACGAAGATGACAGGCACGATGACGGCCGCTGCGTCCCCCTGCAACGATCGTGATCCAGCCACCGAGAGAGCCACCGACTTTCCACGGATCGCCAAGCGAGGACCCCGAGACCTGGCTGGAGACGTATGAACGAGTCGCGGCTTTCAACAACTGGGACTCCGACGAAAAACTGCGCCGCGCTTACTTCTACGTAGAAGACGCCGCGAGGACGTGGTTCGAGAACCGTGAGCCCACGTTACAGACCTGGGATCTCTTTCGGACGACGTTCCTAAGCACGTTTACCAGCGTGGTCCGCAAGGAACGAGCCGCGGCTATGCTGGAGACCCGTGTGCAGCTTCCCAATGAAAGTATCGCTATCTACACGGAGGAGATGAATCGACTGTTCCGGCACGCCGACCCCGCCATGGCTGAGGAGAAGAAGCTCCGGTTCCTGATGCGAGGTGTCAAGCAAGAGCTGTTTGCGGGACTTGTCCGCAACCCACTCAAGACAGTCGACGAATTCCTTACCGAGGCCACGACAATCGAAAAGGCACTTGAGATGCGGACAAGGCAGTATAACCGCCCCTCTTCAACAACCAACTACGCCGAAGCTCATACCCTCAGCACCAACGATCTGCGCGAGACCATTCGAGCGATCGTGCGGGAGGAGCTGCGCAAGCTGTTACCTTCGCCGCAGCCTCAAGTGGATTCGATCGCCGACATAGTCCGCGAGGAAGTTCATCAATCGCTCCGGAATTCCCGAAACACCGCAGCCTCATCCGGAGGCCATGACCTACGCCGCTGCGGTCCGCCGTCCTGTGCCCGCTCAGCGACAACGTCAATACAGCGCATCGCCACAGTTCTGCCGCCAGACACCACCACCAGCACCGACGCCCTACCGTTCCCCTGTCGGCCAGCGCTATGCGCCGCGCTACACGCCAAGGAAGACCGACGTCTGGCGCGCCCCTGACAACCGCCCGCTCTGCTACCACTGCGGGGAGGCCGGCCACACGTACCGCCGCTGCCAGTACCGACAGATGGGGCTACGCGGATTCGCCGTCAACGCGCCGCGTCCGCAGCCAGGCGAACGGCCTCGCGACATCGACGACTACCTCACCGGAACACAGTGGCAGCAACGACGACCTTCCCGCTCGCCGTCGCCCGGCCGCTACATGTCACCGCACCGCTGGCAGTACACTGGCCCAAACCGGGGCCGGTCGCCTAGCCCGTATCAGGGAAACTAAGGGCAGCAACCGATGGAGGTGCGGTTGCTGTACGACGAAATGCCGAAGATCCTCCGCGGCCGCCGACGACGACAACGCGACGTGACCTGCAGAACACGACGCGAAGCAGACGAAGCCCTGCCGACGAAACCTCGCGGACCGAAGAAGACCTGACGACGCAGCATGGAAGCGCCGCAACAAATCGACGCAGCCGTGATCCGACGCCGCGACCTAACCGCAACGCAAGGCGACGGACTAGCGACCTCGACGTTCTCATCGACGGCCACAACGTCACCGCTCTCGTCGAAACTGGGGCCGACTATTCCGTCGTCAGTGGGCCATTCGCCACCAAGCTGAAGAAAGTAAAGACCGCTTGGAGTGGACCCGAAATCCGGACAGCTGGAGGCCACCTGATAACGCCGATTGGTGTCTGCACGGCGAGAGTCACCATCAATAACAGGACTTATCCTGCGAGCTTTGTAATCCTACAAAACTGCTCCAGGGATGTGATACTTGGAATGGACTTCCTAAGTGACCACGGCGCCGTCATCGACCTAAGGTCTGAGTCGATAACACTAACTTCAGAAAAAGCGCTTGCCCACCCAGACGACGCCGGGGTACCATGCATTGAACGTGATAAAAGAGCACGCCACCGTTCCGCCTCTCTCCAGCGTCATCATTCCCGTCGGCACCGAAAAACCCACGGACTTCGAAGGCGTCATCGAGGGCGATCAGCACCTGCTTTTAAACCGTCAGATTTGCGTCGCAAGAGGCATCGCGGAGTTGCGTGAAGGGAAAGCAACAGTGATGCTCACGAACTTCAGCAACGAATACAAGCATGTGAGCAAAGGCACGACGGTCGCCTACATCGAAGAAATTGTGGAAGCCAGCGATGCCCTCGCCCTCGCCGAGTTTACCGAACGTGCTTCGACGACGCAAGCTCACCAACTATCTTTCGACGTCAATCCGAGCCTTCCGACGCATAAACAAGAACAGCTGAAAACCCTGCTCCTGCAATACAAGGACTGCTTTTCGTCGTCGTCAAGAGTTCGACAGACCCCAGTCGCACAACACCGCATCATAGCAGACGAAAGCGCCAGGCCACTACGTCAGAGCCCGTACAGAGTTTCAACGCGGGAACGCGAGGCCATAAAGAATCAAGTCGACGAAATGCTGCGCGACGACATCATCCAGCCTTCAAAGAGTCCGTGGGCGTCACCCGTTGTGTTAGTGAAGAAAAAGGACGGAACCCTACGCTTCTGCGTCGATTATCGCCGCCTGAACATAATAACGAAGAAGGACGTGTACCGTCTTCCACGGATAGACGACACCCTGGATCGACTCCACAACGCGAGGTACTTTTCGTCGATGGACCTCAAGACCGGCTATTGGCAAATTGAGGTCGACGAGAGAGACCGAGAGAAGACCGCGTTTATAACACCAGATGGTCTCTTCGAGTTCAAAGTCATGCCCTTCGGTCTTTGCTCGGCGCCTGCGACTTTCCAACGGGTTATGGATACAGTACTGGCAGGATTGAAGTGGCAGACTTGCCTGGTGTACCTGGACGACGTCATTGTGTTTGCTTCAGACTTCGACGAACACCTCCGGCGACTTGACGCAGTACTTCAAGCAATCAAGGCCTCCGGACTCACCCTGAAGCCAGAAAAGTGCCGCTTCGCATACGAGGAACTCCTGTTCCTGGGTCACGTTATCAGCAAGTCTGGAGTTCGCCCCAACCCACGGAAAACAGATGCCATCGCTGCTTTCCCGTCGCCCACCGACAAGAAGGCCGTACGCCGATTTCTCGGCTTGTGCGCCTATTATAGACGCTTCGTCAAGGAATTTTCACGCATCGCCGAGCCACTAACTCAGCTCACGAAAAACGACGTGGAATTCAAGTGGGGATCGGCGCAAGTCGAAGCATTTCAAGAATTGAAACGACGCCTGCAGACGCCTCCAATACTTGCGCATTTTGACGAACACGCCGACACGGAAATCCACACCGACGCAAGCAGCGTAGGACTCGGCGCCGTTCTTGTCCAGAGAACTGCCGGCGTGGAAAGGGTTATCGGTTATGCTAGCCGGTCGCTATCTAAGGCAGAAGCCAACTATTCCACAACAGAAAGGGAGTGCCTCGCCATCATCTGGGCTACGTCAAAGTTTCGCCCCTACCTCTACGGGAGGCCCTTCAAAGTTGTGAGCGACCACCACGCCTTGTGTTGGCTAGCTAACCTGCAGGACCCTTCAGGTCGTCTCGCAAGATGGAGTCTGAGACTTCAAGAATTCGACGTCACCGTCGTTTACAAGTCCGGACGAAAACA
>JALIZH010022298.1:0-44440 GCA_030522465.1 Rhipicephalus appendiculatus
GGAGTGGGTACATTCCACTATACGTGGCTATCTACCTACTACTACTACTACAGAGGAGCTCCAATTGAGCTCCAGTTTATCGTCCATGTTTATCTGGTATATGTGTGCATTTAAACCTTTTTCTGCCTGCCGGCGTCACGTAACTAGGATCTTTACTCGAGCTGGCAGCTGACCTTCCGGTAGTATGCGAGGGATTACTGGTCAGGTGCCAGCTACACGTAATTAATACAAATAGCATCCCCCCATAATTTCCTTGGCTTGAATGCCTGTTAGTTCTGATTAATGATATCTTGGCTTTAACGTCCCAAAACCACCATATAATTATGAGAGACGCCGTAGTGGAGGAAATTTTGACCACCTGGAGTTCTTTAACGAGCACCTAAATCTAAGTACACGGGCCTCAAGCATTTTCACCCACCCCCACCGAAAATGCGGCCGCCGCGGCAGGGATTCGCTCCCGCGACCTGCGGGTCAGCAGTCGAGCACCTTAACCACTAGACCACCGTGGCCGGTGTGTCAGTTCTGATTAATATTGTGTCTAACAAAGAAACTTGGACCATCTCCCCGAAGGGAACCCTGATGGGATGCGAAGCAGCAGCGGTGCGCACGGCGTTGACCCGGTTGAAACGGGCGTCATCGCAGATAAACGAGCCGAAAGAGTGTTTCCACTCGACGTGCGGTCGAGCGTTGCGGGCGGTGGAGAGGGTGAAGCGAGAGAGAAGTGACACGTTCAGAGGTGTTGCGAGCGGGCGGAGCAGCCGGCAGCTGCGGGCGCTGTCGCGAGCATGCTGCAGGTGAGGGAGAGAGTGACGTCAGCGCGCACCTGCGAGGGAAGCGTGCGAGGGGAGCGTGACCTACTTGGCAACGCTCCAACATCTACGGCGAGGGGAACGCGTTGCGGCGCATTCGTACGGACTTACGTAACGTACGGCGTTACACAAGTGAGTCAAATAGCTGCTTCGCACCTAAAAAACTAGCTCTTGAGATCCTCGTTCTTTCGTTAGGAAGGAAAGAAAAAGGTACGATATGTATTACAGGGCCCTTATTTTGGGAAAACAGTGCTCCTGACAGTACTAATTGACAGCTTTGAGCGATTAAACGGACGCAGTTAACGCGCCATCGCGATGAAAAGAAACGCAAACAGTGAAAGCGTGGCTGTCGCCACAGCTAGACCGCTCCGGGATGCCTCTACTGTCGCTGCGAATCTGTGGCCTTAAAGGGGCCATGACACCCAATTTTCGATTATAATTTGTGTTATGTAGGTTGATCCTTGTACGTTCACAGACAAGCTGGCGAAATTTTAGCGCATTTGGTCGTGCCGTTAATTTATAATTGAATATTTTTATAAACGAGCGAACGGCCTAAGAGTCGGGCTACACTGGCACGCTCGCTAGCCGAGACGTAACGAGTAGCTTGCTGTGCGAGCGTCTGCACGGTCTGCATTCCGTGTTCCATGTTCAGCTGCGCGTGCAAACGAGCTATTTCTGCTTTTCTCAACTTGCCTCTGGAACTAAATGACTTGCAGCGGTTGAAACAGCAACAGAGCAACTCGCAGTGAACACACTGACCGTGTGTGGAACGTAGCAGACGACGTCACTGCTCCTCGCAGTTAGTGACGTCACGCACGCCATGGCAAAATGGCGGTCGCCGGCGGTGGGCGGAGTTTACAGCCGACGACTTCCCCGGCTTATTTTGGACTGAAATAATCTTTTACAGTCCAGTTTTCACACGTGCACAAGCATATTTGACCCTCTACTACCTTCGTTTTTCGCCAAAAACCGCAAATTGTTGGGTGACCATGTCATGGCCCCTTTAAGCCAGCGTCCCTGTAGCGCTAGAATCTTGCTCTCGTTGACGCTATAGCACCGCGTGTGCTTATCATCTACCAGTCATGCCTGGCACTCGGAACACACGCGGTGCGATAACGCAAGCCAGAGCAAGATTCTAGCGCTACGGTGACGCCGGCTTAACCCTTTCAGACGTCACCTATGAAGAACTGTCTGGAAATCTCTCAAATCGACAAAACGTTATTTCGAGGCACTCAATATTCTATTGCAACCAAAATAATGTCGGGATGTGTTAATTTATGTGTGTTGTAGTAACTAATCCCAGTTAGGTCGTAATCCATTTATTCTGAAGTCGTACGTGCTCTGTTTTGTCATAAATAGAATGAAATCTGAGTTTAGGTATAAAGCGCAAATTGATTTTTGGTTATGTCTATTTCGAGCAAAAGAAAAATTATACTTTTGACATGGCTCGCAGGAAGCCGCATGTCGAACGTAGTAGTGCCTCCGGCAAAGTGATCATATGCAACAGTGCACTTCAAAATGAAGTTAAATGAAGACAAATTTATTATGCAGGAGGTTCAATTCATTCAAAGCTCGATATATCCTGCACTTTCTAAGCCCCTAGATGATACAAATAGCAAAATCAAGTGGTGTACGCAAGTCTGTACACAGCGTCTCAGAGGGTTACAGCCACTGATTCGCCCAGCGACAGTCAAGTCATGTCGGAGTTGGAAGGTGCCGAAAGCCACGCTAAGGCTGTTCGCGTTTCATTGCGTTTCACTGCCATTGCAGCGCAGTTATTTTGTTTGTTGTTTTTTGTTTTGGAAGTTTGGCCTACGAAGGACCAGGGGGAAAAATCGGCGCTGGTGATGCAATTCCCGCTTACCTAGCGGGTATACCAGCTGACCTATCCCTGTCAATGTCTGGTTGCGTTTACGTGTTCGGTTCGTTCCCAGCTTTCCCCTTCTTGCTTGTTTGTATGAGCGATGAATCACCGACCCGCCGAGCTGAGTAGACGACAATGTTGACCCTTCATCATCATCATCATCATCATCATCATCATCATTATCGTTATCATCATCATCAGCATCATCATGGACATCATCAGCTAGACTACGCTCACTCCAGGGCAAAAGGCCTGTCCCATGTTCCGCCAATCAACCCGGTCCTGTGCTTGCTACTGCCACGTTGTACCCGCAAACCTTTTAATCTCATCTGCCCACCTAACTTTCGGTCTTCGCAGTGCTTCCTTACTGCCACTTCGTTAACTTTTTAACCGTTATCTCTGACTTGTGTTTTTTGTTTCGTTTAGAAGTTGAAGCCATATAGCTGTGTGGCGTGCTAGCGCGAAGGTAACGCGACGCAAAGCAAAGCACGAGACTTGTGCTTTGCCGGTATACAGTGATACCATCGCAAGAAAAGAAGAAAATTCGACGACGCAAAACAAACGTGAAGAGAAGGCGAAAGGAAAGAGCGTCAATACGCAACTAACTTTATTCTTGCAAATCCAGCGCAATATATACACTTTTTCCAATATCTACACTATTTCCTTTCGCCTTCTCTTCTCGTTGGTTTGCGTCGTCGAATTTTCTTGTAACATGCACCAACTAGCCCAACAACAAGTTTTACTAAAGTGATACTGTCTCCACTGTTTTCTCGGGATCGTCGCTTAGGCCAGGGTTGCCGTTGGGGGGACATGAAAAGGCGCCAGAACTCATGCCAAAAGTAGCCAAAGTAGCAATGTCATTTGATATTATCGCCGAATTTCTAGCCAAATAGAACAGAAGCGGTATTATCAACAGAGTCTTTACTATTGATGAATAAATAAAACCATTTTGAATAAGTAAAACCACAAGTTCAAGAAACAGCCATGGCGCCAACTGGAAATTTTCGTTGCCAACGGGGTCCAAAAGTAGCCAATTTGGCGCAAAGTAGCCACCAACGGCAACCCTGGCTTAGGCCACGGCTGGTGTATCGGAACTGCTATTTAACTCGATATTACGCACTTCTGCGTGTTCAAAAACCGTATGAGTATGAAAGCGTTTGCAGCAGCTTCGAAAGACATAATGCACTTGAAAGCATGGGTAAGCAGTCTTTTCACGTCCCATCAAACATAAAAGTTCCACGTTCTCGCATCGCTGAGTGTCGACAACAGAACTGAAGGGTAATGTCGCGCTCCAGGGGCGCTCACAGACGAATAACCAGAAGAGCGCAAAGCGGGCAAAGACCTAGCACACTAACAACTTCATCCGTTTCATCTTGTTATTGGTTAGTGTGCACCTCCGCCGGGCATCGTCATTGCCCTTCAGAATTCCATACCAAGCAGCTCCAATTGAAGCTCTTTTAAACGTTATGACGACAACAGTCGCCGGAACTGTGGACCACAATGACGTAATGGCGCTTCGATCGCCTGCGGAGGACGTATTAGGTGCGAAGCAGCTATTTGACTCACGTGTGTAACGCCGTACGCTACGTCAGTCCGCACGAATGCGCCGCAACGCGTTCCCCTCGCCGTAGGTGTTGGAGCGTTGCCAAGCAGGTCACGCTCCCCTCGCACGCTTCCCTCGCAGGTGCGCGCTGACGTCACTCTCTCCCTCACCCGCAGCATGCTCGCGGCAGCGCCCGCAGCTGCCGGCTGCTCCGCCCGCTCGCAACAACTCTGACCCGCCTCCCGTGTCTTTGCGTTTCAAACAAACGTTTACTCGAGTAAACGCTACACCGAGTTTCGCTTCAAACCGTTCTTCCAGCACCCGCGTCGACGCCCGTTTCAACCGGGTCAACGCCGTGCGCACCGCTGCTGCTTCGCATCCCATCAGGGTTTCCCTTCGGGGAGATGGTCCAAGTTTTTTCTGAAACGATCGCAAAAGGCGACTGTCGCAAAAGCGTCGCCTTTGGTGCGCTGTGACTGGCTATTGATAAAACTGGAAAAAATGCGGGCCTAATCTAATATTTTGTCGACGTGACGCAGCTCTACGGTGCTGCTGACATGCCCTGGAATAAACGAGCACACCTTGTCACCGTCGGTTGGTGGTGAAGTCTAGCATTCCGATGACATGGATGGTAGCTTCTAGTATTCAAGCCTTGGTGGCAACATTTTTACTATAGTGAACTAGAATATACTCTAGTGGCGCGACCGGCCGGGCCTGGCGTCAGCCTTTCACACGGATGCCGCGAGGTGGCGCCGCTGCTACTTTTCCTAGAGCTTCGCCCGCTTCGGCGGCGTTGTCGGGCCGTCGCGTACTCTTGCAGAGCTACACTTGTGGCTACATCGAACGCGCGTTTTTGCTCCATGGTTCATGCAAATGTAAAATTGCCAGGTTAGTTACTGCGTGGCTCAGCGGTTTGTAGATACATATTTCGACCAAGAATATATATATATTGTAGGGAACAATGTGAGACGACGACGAAGCAGCCAAAAAAGCAAGCCACAGCGCTAGTGGTAGCAACGCGAACGGAGCTTGTGCTTGCCCTGGATTTTGGCTGCTTGACGCCTCCCGTTCTGTGACGTTCGCCTTTGACTTCCCTAGCGCTTCCTTGACGTTATATATATGTACACCATGATCATAGCGTTAGCGCGGCACTGAAGTGACGAGCACGGGACAGGGATAACACACACAGGCGTTTGTGTGTGTTCTCCCTGTCCCGTCCTCGTCCCTTCAGTGCCGCGCTAAACTTTATGATCGTGTTACACCAACAAGGCCAACAATCTACCCTTGGCATGTGTATATATATATATATATATATATATATATATAAGCCACTTGCGCTATTAACATTCGCTGCACAACGATTGCTCATCACTTGCACACACTTACGGCGCGTTTCCACTGTAGTTGTGGTGCTGGCTTATTATATAGGAGGTCACGGCACAAGACACAGTGCTCAGCATAGAAAAATGAAAAGGAGGGGCAGCTCTTTATTCGGATGGTTGAAAGATGCCAGAAAGGATTACAAGATAACAAATTCAATCTCTCTAATTTAAAACACTTTATCAAAACTATTCGAAGATTCGGAACGAAGAACACTCGTTAGATGGACATGTGAAGAACTTAACATCTACTGGGCATTAGGTGCTTGGCTGCTTCGCGTTTTTTTTTTTTGCATTATTTTCGTTCACGCTTTTAGTTAGAAAGTGCAGACGAGTAGTCATGTAAAAAACTACGACTCTGGTGCAGCGCTTTCAGATGTTTTTGTTCAGCCTTAACTTCGCTAAGGATGTTCAGTATGCTATTAACGTGCAGCTCTAGCAAATTTAAACACGTTGTGAAGGCTTTTTTTTCTAAATCATGAACGAACTTGAACAACAAGCTGGACGGATACAGCAGGCCACCACTGCATTTCATGCGTGTGAACTGTGCACGATAGTTGGGACTTTCTGCCCACTCCTTTTGCATTAGAAGTAGTTTCATGCACTCTTCGCACCCAAACTTCATTATGCACTTCCGCGCTACATAACCTGCTGTATAAAATGTAAGCCGATTATCGCTGGCAGATATGACACACGATGCATGGTCAGGCGCACTCTCTGGGAGCGAGCTCGCGAGCTACATGTTTGTTGGTACGGGATGTCTGACAAACTATAGACAGCTGCTCCACCACGGTCCTTGCGAGAGAATGCAGCAGAGTGCACCGGTTCACGTGCAGTAGAGTAGCTGCAGACAAAGCGATATGCGGGATTCAGGCAGCCGTGCTAGACGCGTCGAACTAACGCGCTGAGTGACTCCCGCGCTCCCGTCGCGCGTTCGCGCCTAGGAAAAGGCGCAGCAGCGCCACGAGAAACCCTAGCGGCGGTCCGTGGTGTTTCCGACCGCCAAAAGAGGCGGCGCGGCTTGGCGGTCGTGCCACTAGAATGTTCTAGTTCACTATAATTTTTACACTGAAGCTTTCAGCGACCATCAGCTCGGTGTGTTTTCACTACTCGTCCTTTTCGCCAACGCGTGTTTTTTTTTTCTTTTTTTTGTGATTTGAACGTATCAGGAAGATGAACCGTGCGTTGCTCGCGTGATTCATCGCGCGCCGGCAAAACGTTGAGATGTTGGGCGCGCTGTCGCTGCGGCGGCGCACTACAGCTGAACTCCGAGTACGCTGTCTTAAACTCTCAACAAAAAATACATTTCACACAAAGCGACATTCCTTAAATATTATACTGTGCTTTAAACAATTGAACAAAACACGTTGAAAGCTCTTTCAACACGTTGTGGCGTACTTTTCTTCTTCTTCTGGCGCATAACAATTTGGCACGTGGAACTGGTAGTGGGGTTCTGCTAGAGAAGGAGGAAGAAGTAGTTCCGAGAATGGCGTACACGTACAATAAACCACTCTGCGTTTTCTAAACCGTGCTTCAGAGTGCTACAGTTACTGGTGACCCGAACTACGAGCACGACCTTCTATGGAGCAGCGCGAGCATCCAGACGACCTACACCCTGGTACTCCTACCACGGCAACCGGCCAGGTAACCACTTCGAGTGTCGTAGGAGCTACCACCACCATAACGCTACCGCAGCTGTGGCTTGCCGATCCCCTCGTTATGGTTCGTACAAGCCGAGAACAAGTTCCGCATTCATCGCGTCGCGTCAGAAGTTCGCAAGTACGAGCTACTCCTCGAAGCGTTGCCGCCACAGGCAATGGCCGAGATACGCGACATCCTCGCGCGACCACTTGGTGAAACTCCATATACCACCGTCAAACAGACTCTTCTTCGCCGCCTCGTTCAGCCTACGCATCGGCGCATTCAACAACTCCTGAACAACGAAGAGCTTGGAGACAGACGTCCCACCCAGTTCCTACGTCACCTGCAGCACCTGGTTGGGGACCAGCCGGGGCTTCTTGGACACAGCAATACTACGTGAGCTGTTTCTGCAGCGTCTTCCACCTAACGTGCGAATGGCTCTTGTCACAGCTCAGCATAAGTCCCTGCCGGAGCTCGCAGAACTGGCTGACGACATGATGGACGTTGCTCCGGCAGTCATCAACGCTGCCCGTCCTGCTCCGGTGTCCGAAGCAGATTCCCTTCGAGAAGCAGTAAAAGATCTCGCAGCTCAAGTAGCCGACTTGCGTCTGGAACTGCAAAACACCTCGCAACTTCAATGGCCAGCCTTGTCCACATCGACAGCCTCTCACGTCGCCTTCTCCGCCGCGACCACTCCACCAGCCTGAGCGCAGTTTTCCAACACAGACGCCATGCTACTATCACCGACGTTTTCGTGCCGCGGCTCGTCGATGTCTGTCACCCTGTTCGTGGCGCATGGGAAACGCTCAGGCCGATCGTCAATAACAGCGGCGGGCGATCACGGCCAATCATCAAGCCGCCTCTTCTATATAACCGACCGAACCACAGGACTGCGCTTGCTGGTGGACACTGGGGCAGAGGTCAGCATAATTCCTGCTTCCAAGGCTGACCGGCGTCTCCGCGAAAAGTCAACTCCTCTACAAGCGATTCAACTCTTCTGCCATCGCAACTTACGGACAGAAGTCTCTGACCCTCGATCTCGGCCTCAAGAGAAAGTTACAATGGCTATTTTGGATAGCTGACGTTCGCTACGCCATCTTAGGAGCCGATTTCTTGAGACATTTTCATCTGCTCGTGGATATGAGCCGCTGTCGCCTGGTGGATGGCATTACCGGTTTGTCGGTCAACGGTTTTCTGTCACAAGCCACGGCCCTAAACCCCACTTTCGTGAAGCTACCTACCTCGCCGTATACAGCTATCCTCGACGAGTTTCCGGAGATTACTACACAGTCTCCGATGGATAAGCCTCCTAAGCACTCTGTGACCCATTGCATCGTTACCACAGGACCACCTGTTCACCTGCCGCCCTCGCCGACTCGGTCCCGATAAACTTCGAGTTGCTCGCAATGAGTTCGAGCACATGTTGCAATTGAAGATCATTCGCCCGTCATCAAGCTCGTGGTCGTCGGCACTGCACATGGTTCCCAAGAAGAACAACGACTGGCGGCCCTGTGGTGATTATCGTGCACTCAATGCGGTCACCGTTCCGGACCGATACCCGTTACCCAATATTCAGGACTGCACTGCCTTTTTAACCGGCACAACAGTATATTCGAAGATTGATCTCGTGAAAGCTTATCACCAGATCCCCGTTGAGCCTTCCGACATCCCCAAAACTGCTATAACTACCCCATTTGGCCTTTTTGAATATTTAAGAATGCCTTTCGGCTTGCGCAACGCAGCTCAGACATTTCAGCGCTTTATAGACGAAGTCACCAGAGGTCTGCCATTTTGTTTCGCCTATATAGATGATCTTCTCGTCGCCAGCAAGGACGCTGAAACACACAAGGCTCATCTACGCCAACTTTTCAGTCGACTTCGGGACTACGATCTGGTCATCAATGTTGAAAAATGCCAGTTTGGCGCCGCCGAGATCGCATTCCTTGGACATCGCATAACAAAAGATGGCATCACTCCTCTACCTGACAAAGTTGAGGCTATCATCGACTACCCCCCACCAAAGTCCGCACGCGCAGTCTGCGACGTTTCCTCGGACTCGTAAATTTTTATCGCCGTTTCATCCCGACATGCTCTACACTGCTGAAGCCGCTTGAAGCACTACTGTCTACTTCGAAAGCTGAGTCGGCTGCTCTTCCGTGGGACACGGTCGCTGATGAAGCTTTCGTCGCCGTTAAGACCCAGCTCGCCAAAGCCACTCTCCTACACCACCCTTCACCAACTGCTCCCACCTAGCCTCATGGTGGACGCTTCCTCAGAAGCAGTTGGAGCCGCTCTTCATCAATGGATCAATGGTGCATGGGCTCCTATCTCCTTCTTTTCCCGAAAGTTACGCGACACTGAGCGCCGATACAGTACTTTCGGACGGGAGCTCCTCGCAGCCTACCTTGCGGTGAAGCACTTCAGGTACTTTTCTCGAAGGGCGAGAATTCGCCATTCTCACCGACCACAAGCCACTTGTTTCGGCTTTACGTTCCTGCAGTGCCACCCATACTCCTAGAGAGCTTCGGCACCTCGCTTTCATTGCCGAGTTCACCACAGACATACGCTACGTCAAAGGCAGCCTTAACAGTGCAGCGGACGCTCTTAGTCGCATTACCATCAACGCCACAAGCCCCATCGACCTTTCCTTGTCTTCAATCGCCGAGGCACAAGCATTGGATGATGAGCTTCCACGAGTTCGATCATCTACATCCCTCCGACTAGAGCAAGTTAGCTTTCCCGACCACGACGTCACGCTCTGGTGCGATGTTTCACACAACTGTACTCGCATTTATGTTCCTTCAGATCTGCGTCGTGCTGTTTTTGATACCCTGCACTCAATCTGCCATCCAGGCGTACGAGCTACGCAACACCTGGTCACAGAACGCTATGTCTGGCCGCGCATACGCGCTGACATTCGTGACTGGGTTCGCACTTGCACAACGTGTCAGCGTATCAAGGTACAACGGCACACCAAGCCTCCATGGGGAAAATTCCCGCTCCCTGATGCACGGTTCGACACCATTCATTTGGACATCGTCGGACCTTTGCCACCATGCCGTGGATATACGTATTTGCTTACGTGTATTGATAGGTACACAAGGTGGCCTGAAGCAGCTCCAATGCCTGACATCACGGCGGAGACAGTTGCTCGTACTTTTCTGTCTACCTGGATTAGCCGTTTCGGTGTGCCATCAACGGTGACTACTGATAGAGGCAGACAGTTTGAGTCCGCACTTTTCACCTCTGTGACATCTCTTCTGGGTTGTGCGCGCATTCGCACCACTGCGTATCATCCTGCATCGAATGGCATCGTAGAGAGACTACATCGTCATTTGAAAGCAGCACTCGCCTCTCAGCCTCATGCCGAAGATTGGGTATCGCACCTCCCCATCGTACTGCTCGGCCTTCGGTCAACGCTGCGACCAGAACTTTCCTGCTCTGTAGCCGAGATGGTTTATGGCTGCACACTCCGTTTGCCGGGTGACCTCGTCAATCCCGTAACTACGCAGTGTGTTTCGGATCCATCATCTTTCGTCCAGCGTCTGCGGGTCTATATGCAAAACTTACGCCCATCACCAACTTCGGCTCACACGACTAAGCACGACGTTTTTCTGCCGTCAAACCTACAGACATCCTCACACGTTTTCGTTCGTGTTGACGCGCCTCGTCGTGCTCTTCAGCCTCGCTATGATGGTCCTTTTCCAGTCATAAAACGTTCCGAACATCATTTTACAATCCTGCGCAATGGGCGCGAAGACACAGTAACAATTGAAAGGATCAAGCCGGCACCCACTATCAACAGCTCCGTATGACAACCTCTTCAAGTGCCAATGGCCACTTGTCCGCAGGGGGGCCCACCTGTGGCGTACTTTTCTTCTTCTTCTGGCGCATAACAATTTGGCACGTGAACTGGTAGTGGGGTTCTGCTAGAGAAGGAGGAAGAAGTAGTTCCGAGAATGGCGTACACGTACAATAAACCACTCTGCGTTTTCTAAACCGTGCTTCAGAGTGCTACAACGTATTATATTTCAAGTAGCCACAGCCAAGCCTGGCCACTGCGTAGAAGCCAGCATACGCTCGAAAACGCCACACTCGAGTCGCTCTGCGCTCGTACAGTACGCTCACTCCTGTGTTGTCTCTCATTCATAAACCAAAGGCGAGTGCAGCAATGACATTGCACTGGCAGGTCATTGAACAGATAAGATTCTATACCTCACCAAAGGCGATACTGTCGCCTTTCCCGATCGTTTCAGAATACGGGCCCAGAGGCACGGATCCCGACTGAGGTAAGCAATTTGCTGGCCGCCGTTTGACGAAATCAGCTTTTGTGAAACTGCATGAACGCTTGTCGATTCTGGCACAGAAAACGCAGTCGTATTCGCCTTAGGGTACGTACTCACTAGAGGCAGAAACGCGCGCGACACGCCGCGTGCGGCAAGCGCGCTCGCTGCAGGCGCGTGCGTTCCCGTTCCCATTCGCGTTTTACGCGGCGCGGTAACAATTCTTGAAGTCTTATACAACTCGAGACTCCAAGTATCACTGCCTTGTAGCGTAAAACGGGAATGGAAACACAAACGCACGCGCCTGCCGCGAGCACGCTTGCCGCACGCGGCAAGCGTGGCATACGTACTCACTAGCGGCAAAAAACGCGAGCGACACGCCGCGTGCGGCAAGCGTGCTCGCGGCAGGCGCGTGCGTTCCCGTTCCCATTCGCGTTTTACGCGGCGCGGCAGCAATTCTTGAAGTCTTATACAACTCGAGACTCCAGGTATCACTGCCTTGTAGCGTAAAACGCGAATGGAAACACGAACGCACGCGCCTGCCGCGAGCACGCTTGCCGCACGCGGCGTGTCGCTCGCTTTTTTTTGCCGCTAGTGAGTACGTACCCTTACACAACGACCGCTTTTTTAGCGAGCGTCACAAAGCACGGATTCGGGGCGTTACCAGATATACGTACCGGCCCGAACACAGCGCGGTGTTTGATTTCATCCATATCGTTTCCACTTAGAATCGGCCGCTTATATTTGTTCTTCCATAACCTTTGTCACTGCGAAGAAGGATTCTATTTGTGGGAATGCCCAACATCTGAAGTTTGCCTTCCGAAATCGAATATCTGACCTTCAGCGTTTGCAATGACATGTCTTCGTGGAAAAACATCTTTTGAAGCTCTGTACGCATTGTGACGGGGTGCAGCCAATGGGTTACAAAATAAAACTGTTCATCGAATCGACCTCGTTGCCCTTATGAAAATGAGGTATTTTTTTTTCTTGTGGTTTCTTTTGTATTGGTTCTTGTTTGCTTTAAGATATTGCCACGCGTGTCATTTTGATGTGCCCTGTTTAAACCGACAAAGACTGTGAGCAGTGCTCGGCGCAGATCGCGCCTGAGTGTTCGAGAAGCTTCACGTTCGTTGTAGACCGTTCTGTTAACATTTCGCACAGCACCCGAACACTCAAGATTATTCCAGAGCAAGCGCGACGACCAGTGATAAGGCTAGAATGTTCGACGGGTGATTTATAAAAGCCGGCGCGTTCCAACGATGATCAGTTCATCGACGGCCGACGCTCTGTTCGCCGCTATCAGTGCAGTGTGTATTGCTGTAATCTGACTTTCTGTCTACCGGCCACAAGTTCGGCCTAATAAACAGTTTCATTTTGGACCTACCGACTTCTGCCTTCGTCGACGTCTCGACCAGGTGACAATATTCAATATTTCGATGCTCCTTATACTGAAAATACGAATTCAATTTCTTTGATCTCGCTCTAATTCTTTTTTCGCATGAATAATTTTATTTTGTCGCGCACTTTTACTCCCCCACTCCAGGTGAGAGTATCTCTATTGATACACTGAACTTTATCGCTGAGGTAAATCCGAATTCACAGTACTGTGAGTAGCGTTATTATAAAGCCTTTACGAAATTCCCGAAGCGCGCATAGATTCCCACACGTTCTGTCGAGAGGGCTGCACGCGTGATCGCCTATATACTGTTCAGTAGTGCGTTAATATTCTGGTTGCACGAGTTCATACGAAGATCCAGTGTCGAAGTTATCCTATAAATCACGATATAGCTTCTTATTGGCTTAGGACTTCAGAGCGATTTGAAAAATGCAAAGGGCTTTTGATCTTTTACTTCTCCGGGTAGGTCGACAGCTATACGGGATGAAAAAAAATGCCCCCCACCTCCCCGAAGGGAATCATGAGGAAATGCGAATGCATTTCGCGCGCGCTTCACTCCATTTATACATACGTGCGAGCGAGCGGACGGGAGAGTGGGGCGCAGGGAGGAGAGAGAGCGAACGGCGAGAGAAGGAGCGGCGAAGCACTGCACCTACCCTCTGCTACACTCTCTCCACACACGCGGGAACTCCGCCGAGCTTCCGCGATGCGAGCGCCCTCACACACCAGAGCGCGCTCCTCCTCTCCACTCACTCTCCGCTACTCCGCCCGCACCACCTGCTCCGGTTGCTAGAGGCGAGGATAAGCGCCGCGCCCGCAGCTGTTGCTATGGGAGAGGGAGTGAGAGCGGAGAGATAACACCTGCCGGCGTGCGGACACCTCCTCAACCTATCCTCCTCCTCCTCCGCGGACGCCGCCGGATGCGCCTGACATAGCCCTGACTAAGAAATGCATTCGCATTTAAAACAAACACGAGTGATGCGAAAATCATCACGTGATGACACGACCACATGACGCAATCATGACGTAACAGTGCACCCATATCGCTGACGTAATAATGACGTTGTCCTATGACGTGGATTGGTTTCAGATGGGTTGATCCCGGAGGTAGTGCAAAACAACGTGAGGTGCAGCAAGGTTTCGGAGGGGGGGGGGAGGTTGCTGGCGGGATCAGTATAAATGGCTGAGAAGAGGCGGCTTTCGCCTCGGTGTCGTCACATGCAAATGTCGCCTTAGTCGTCTTGGGCAAAGGCGTTTGACATTATCGCCGCATTCATGCCGTTAAATCAGTTCCTATAGGAGTGCAATTTGCTGGCCCTCATTTTAAGTGCGGATCACTTTAGGGGCCCGGCGATCGTGTGCTGTTGTCGTCTCACGTAGCTTGGCGTAACGCTGGCAAAACACGTGCAGCATAGCCATCTGTATAGCATATCGAGCGCGCACTCGCGCCACAAAGAAATCTTCTTCCTCTTGTTCTTCGAGCGCCTTGGTGATGATGTCAAGTGCGGCGCACTTTAGGGGACCGGGATGTCGCATGCTGCCGTCGCTTGCCGTAACGCAGGCAAAACCATGTATATAAATAGAAAAAAAAGAAAGAGGAAGCAAGCGAGAATTAGAAAGAGAGAAAAAAATAGAAAGAACAGGAAGAAGAATAGAAATAAATATAACTAAATAGAGAAAAAAGATAAAAACAACTTTGAAAGAGAAAAGAAGGAGAGGAGGAAAGACAGAGAAAATCGAAGAGAAATGAAGAAGGCTGCCTAGCTCCGCACTTCCTTCAGGCTTGGAACCACTACCGCGAAGCTGCCTTAATTTTTTTTTTGTTTGGCGGGTAAGGGCGTATCCCTGCTAAAGTTGAGTGCACGTGTTCGATTACCTGACATGGACGCCTATTGGAGGGGGGCTGAAGTGCAAGACCACCCATGTATTTGGGTTCAGATGTGCGTCACGTTCTCTAAAAATATCTCGGCGTCCAGCACTACGCACTGATTCGCATTAGCATCGTGATTTTCGTACGGAAAACGCCGGAATTATTCGTATGCAGCGCCAGCAAGAAACTTTCGTCATTCGTAAACGAAGAAGATGGCATTGAGGACGTCGAAGCAGGGTCATGCGAGGACCTGCAACACAGGTTTGAAAAGTCTTTCGGCGTTGCGCATGCCCCCCCCCCCCCCCCTTATAGCCTAATAGCAATATCGCGCAGGAAAATGTTGATTTTGTGAATCTGTGAATGACAACATTTTTTTTTTTCATTTCATGAACCCTTCTTCACCTTGCGCTCTCTGTGTCGTCTTCTTGTTCCCGTCTTCGTGCGCTTACCGGTTTCATAATGTCACTGTACCAACTAGCTCAGAACAAGTCTCTGATTCTTCACCCTCGAGGTTTTCTCAAAGCTTATCTGCCGAGCCAGGAGCACCTTTGTGTTTTAAATGCGAAGCATTTCTTAGCGAACTTCGGCGACTTTGAGCGTATCTATCTATCTATCTATCTATCTATCTATCTATCTATCTATCTATCTATCTATCTATCTATCTATCTATCTATCTATCTATCTATCTATCTATCTATCTATCTATCTATCTATCTATCTATCTATCTATCTATCTATCTATCTATCTATCTATCTATCTATCTATCTATCTATCTATCTATCTATCTATCTATCTATCTATCTATCTATCTATCTATCTATCTATCTATCTATCTATCTATCTATCTATCTGTCTATCTATACTCATCTATCTATCTATCTATCTATCTATCTATCTATCTATATCTATCTATCTATCTATCTATCTATCTATCTATCTATCTATCTATCTATCTAGCCGCCTACGACTTTGTGCTCTCCTGGCCGTATCGTTAATGGGATTTATACAAAATTTGATATGGCATAACATGACTGTATGACGAACATAAATGGCTGGTCGTATGATGAAAATCGTGACTAACTTGCCATGAAAAGCATGATTTACATGTCACGCTCATGGCGCGCTCGCGGCCGTTTCGTTAGCTTGATATACGCCAAACTTAGTATTGAGTGACGGGACTGTATGACGAACACAAATGACAAGTGGTAATATGGAAATCATGACTTGTATGTGCGACATGACCTGCATGCCACCCTCATGGCGCGCTCGCGGCCGTTTCGTTTGCTTGATATACACCAAATTTGGTATTGAGTGACATGACTGTATAACGAACATAAGTGGCAGGTGGTAACATGAAAATCTTGGCATGCATGTCATCTACAACGCCATTTACACGCTCATGGTGCGCTTGCGCCCAGTTCGCTAGCTTGATATACACCAAAATTGGTATTGCGCGACGTGACTGTATGACGAACATAAATGACAGGTCCTAACATTTAAAACATGACATGCAAATTATGTAAAGCATGATTTGCTCCTTCCTGGCTGCTTCGCATTACATCGATTACCACAGTGCGTGGGAACTGCCGGCTTTTTTGTTTTGCCGAGTTATTTCAGGGAGCATTCAATAAACATGCAAACCAGAAAAGCAAAATGAAAACTAGTGGTGCGGTCACCATTTCAAAGAAAGAAACACCCTACAAATTCTTACACTGGGAGCAATCATTTCGCCATAAAACTCGGACTCTGCCCCTGAAGCATTTCCAAATTGGCGAATCTTGCTAGAATGTAAGAGCAACATAAACACGATTTTTCACTTACGTTCCTTTCACAGCATCACTTCCACCACTTTAAACAACATTTTTTTTTATTTACGTATAGTTCGAGCCGCGGATCGCAAGCCTTAACAAGGTTAAGCTCTAGGACGCTATCGAAAAACCCAGCCGGTCTGGGATTCCTCGGCTGTCGTCGGGTTTATTCGGCGTGTTCGAAGTGCCACAGTGAGTGGGAGTATATTTGCTCCTCCTGAAACAACAGAAGAATTTGTCAAAAAAAAAGAAAAAAAGAGCAAGAGAAAAAAAAGTAATACATAACATGTCCACCTTTATAGACCGTGCCGTAACCCTGGTTCACTGACCAAGGCGATTGGGAAAGTCAGAACTTATAGAAAGTAAACATTGCAGAAGAAAGCATCGGTTGCGCCTGCAGAGGTCGATGCTCACTCACTCTAATACTGTAGGTATTCTAAGGGCGCACATTCCGATCTTGTCCAGCGGCGCATTTATGTCTTCTGGGTCATTTTGCAATTTGTTGCGTGCTCATACTGCATTCCTTCTTTTCCGGTTTTGAAAGAAAGATTTCGCAAGAAATAGAAACCGACATGAGCCTACTTCTAGGCCTAGGGGAGGGCGGCGTAGAGGTATGGGCAGGGGGGGGGGTTGCGTAGTTTAAAGGAATACGCCATGAATTTCATTTTCTGAGCAGCGTTTCTCTCTTGAACTTCAGCTCAACGGACGTTCTCCTTTGCAAAGTGAAACGTCTGTTCTGCATGGCGACTAAGTCCTGCTGCTACTGATTCCTTGGTCGCTTTAAAAGAACCTCGTGTATTCACCTTCCATGAAAAAATGGTTAAGCTAAAGGATTGTGTCGAAATGCCCTAACTCGGACGCGCCATTTTCGCTTTCTAAACACGACGCCCGAGTAAATTTATCGTTGGTTCGGTTCAATAAGGCAGCCGCGGAATACATGCCAGGTCATTGATATTTCTGGAATTTGGCAGTGGAGGTGCTTAAGGGAATTCTTAGACGACATTGAGAAACTTCGCGGCTACCTAACTTCATCTTTTGGAATCCTAGCAATACTTTATGACTCCAGCTGAAGTCGCTAGTAACATAGCTATTTCGACGTTGTAGTTATGTTCTTAATTTTTTTTTGAGACCTGAGTTCTTCAGTTTCACACCAAAGTGTTTCGCAAGATGGAAGAGTAGTGTATAAAAAAAAATGATCTTTTTCTAAGACTGCCATTTCATACATCATTCTTTAGTTAACGTTCGCCGAGAGAGCAATGACTTGATGCTCTGTTTCTAAACTTTTCTGCAACTGAAGAGCTGCATTCGATTGAGCACTTTTTGCTCCGCTGAAATTCTCGCGCACAAACTTCAAATGTGAAGTCAGCGTCAAAAGTTTAGGAACCACGAGACACACACACACAAAAAGCAGAATGTCCTCAGAAGAAAGCAGCAGCCTTGAAGTAAAATTTCAGGGCTGTTGTAAAGCGCGCTAACAACGTGCACTGTGCAGTTCGACTGAATGCTGCCACAAATTACTGGGGAATTCAAAGTTTGCCGTCCCCTCCCCCTCTCTCCTCTCCTACGCTCCCCAACGCCGACGCAGGCAGCGTCTGCTAGCGAGTTTCTTGATTGTAAAAACCGACTGCTCGCGCTGCACAACCGTTCACTGGCCACCCCGTATATATAGGCACTGGATCTTGACCTGCAAGGTAGTGCCGGTGGGAGATTTCTCCTGTGCGTTGTTGAACACTAAAAATTCGCAGCGTGCGCGTTAACTAAAAGAGGACTGCGGGTCTCTGTGTCCAATCGGCATCTTCTGTCTCTCATTGCCCATTAGCAGGGATTGGCATGTTCCAGTAGGAAACACCGGCCCATCACTGCGTGATTGCGCCTCCCCAGATTTCTCTCCTGCGCAACGCCGCGATGAGCGCCAGCGTCAACGCCGTAGCCAGTGTAAGCGTTAGCGCCCGCTGCTTCGCATCTACACATGGTTTCCTTTAGCGGGACATAGTGTAATTTTCTTTGGTTTTTTTGTTGTTGTTGTTCTTAATATGCCTGGACAGCTGGCCTGGATTTACGTCTACTAGCGCCAACGCGCCCGGAGCTGTCAGCACAGCGTTCACGCGTCTGCACGTGTGTTTCAGCCTGATGCAACAGGACGCACCGGTTTTTTTTCTTCTTTTTTTTTGTGTGAACGGCCGTGACACTTCTTTGCTTTTACACAGACGCATGTTATCGCACAGTTATTGCTGCAACAAATGACACTGCGCTCACGTAGGAGGCAGAGTGACGTGCTTCGTTAAGTTCAGTACGACACTCTCATTCTTTGGTTTGCAATTCACTTTTGTGGTTACCGTGGTGAAGAATTTTATGAGTACCGCCACGCTTCATCCCGAGCAAGACACGACGTGAGCTAGATACGTAATTACCTACGAAACACACACACCAACCCACGGCCATATATTTTTTTTAGTCCTTGCTTGTTAGCGATCGTAGTTCCTTACTACGTCTACTTAGTCCTAGCGAAGACTCGTGGCGTGCGGTTATCGTGAATCATGTAAACGATACTCCACGGTGGAGCACGCAGTTATGGTGACCACATTTTTATCGCCCTGTCTTAGGCATGAAAAGAACACGCATGAAACATTCATCCCTGCATATATGTTTGCTGCTGTAGTCGTCCTCGCGTTCTTTCGTGAATAACGCGAAAAAGAAATTCCAGCTTGAAAATTCTACGGCAAAATAGACAGCGGTCGTTTGGTATGGTGTGTATGAATATGTTCCCAAGAGGCGGTGGGGACGAATATACGCAGTCAAGACTTGCCATCTCGCGTGCATATCGTAGCGCATGGGAATAGTACTGGGAACTGCTTTGCAGAAAAGAACGCTGGTCGTTTATTTATTTGTCATTCTTTTTGGAAAATTTCATGGTATGTTGTTGTTTCAGACTAAGCAGGCCGAGATATCTCGGCAGCAAAAAAGGCAGTGTTGTTCTCAAGACACGTGCCTGCGGTATTTTTCACGGGTCTGTTCTTTTTCTTTTTTTTGGTTTGCACGCAAAATGAATTATAGCAAAAGCTCCTGCAGGCCTTTCTTTTTCATTTTTTTTTCTTTTTTTAAGAAGCCGATAAATTTTTATGAAAGCCTGCGTACCAAGACCCAAGGGTTGTTTATTTCGGAGCTTCGAATGGAGTAGTCTCCAAAAGCAGCCGCAGAGCAACGCAGAGCAATACAATGGGTTAGCCGCAAGCTGGGATGCAGGGTACGACTTTTTATGCACAGCAACTGCGTTAAGCGAATTAACAGTACGTCTTATGCGATTACATGTGGCACAATATCACAAAGGCTTCGAACTTGTTAGGGCAAATGCTTTTGCAAAGTCAGGAGAGTTGGCAACTTTCTTTCAATTAGTATAGTATGGGCACTTTGGAGTGTTGCCTAAGGTTCTGAAGCTGACACTCCGGTCACTTTCGTCGTCAAGTTGACAGCATATCCGCAGTCGAACTAGGAGTTTTCCGCACGCCAGTATATACTCTGAAAATATCGCCAGGGCTGCGCGGAACACGCAGCACAGTTCCAGCGAAAGGTTGAAGAGCCGCCTTTCTAGAGCCTATTGTAGATTCTTTTGAGTCACCTAATACAAATAGACATGTAAGATTCCCATTGCGTCAAAAAGTCACAGTTTCGCCACTAGGGCGAAGCAATGAATGCGATAGCAAGAAATTAGTTTGTCACACGAAGAACGACAAGCAGCTCGATACTTGCAACGCGCCGCCACAGCACAAAGGAGGACGCTGGAAAAGGACGCATATGTATACACAGGAAGCGTGAACTAACAACTGTCGCAGTTGTTACGTGTTTGTATTTGAGCAACGCGCTGCGAGTGTCCACAATGCAGAAGCCGACACTGTTGTTGTTGCCTCTGACATGGCTCATACCTACTC
The DNA here is from genome assembly GCA_030522465.1 of Rhipicephalus appendiculatus. Taxonomy (NCBI): domain Eukaryota; kingdom Metazoa; phylum Arthropoda; class Arachnida; order Ixodida; family Ixodidae; genus Rhipicephalus; species Rhipicephalus appendiculatus. The sequence goes on from JALIZH010022298.1 coordinate 20,521, forward strand.
AGGGGGATTGCCCAAGGATTGATTATATGATTATATGACTTTTCGACGCTGTTTGATACTTCTTTTTCTTTTAAACTGCGGCACGTGGAATGATCCCTCTGCGTCTCCTGCCACGCGGTGGCGTCTGACGCGTGCCCGGTGTTGTTTTGTTTCATTCTACATCATGAGTGGTACAGAAGGGAACCACGTTTTCGTGCGCATCTCAAGGGCAGTTTTCAATTTGAAACAAACTGTAAAAGCGTTGCGTGATAGAAAACACGCTCAAGCTGTTCCGAGATCTGCGTACCGCGAGCGGCAAATGGTGCCTATGAATAGCTCGCTGTTGTATCGCTGGCACGAGCATGGCGTGTGGCTGTGTTGGCTAGCAGGCTGTGGAGCGAGAGGTCGCTGTTTCGAACCCCCGTTAGGTGGTCTGGAATGACGGCGTCGACAGACGGCGTCGACAGACGGCGAAAATCAGCCGAGAGTGTCCATATAATTGCTATCGCAAATAAAATCGTAGTAATTTTTACGAAGCAGAGAAGAACCCACGACGCCATTATTCTTCATTCTGCGGACAAGCGTGGTACCCGCTACACTTATGTAAGGCATTAGGTGCCCTTTGTGTATGCTGCGGCTGATGACGACGAATAATTATAGCTGAGTCCTTTGTAATCGGTTGGAAGCGTTCAACGACCCACGTGTTTCGCAATTCGCATTTATTGTGACATGCCTGGTTCATCTCTTGCTTCTCTACGGCGCTATATTACATATGATAACGAGATTCCTTGCCCGACAGGACGCCTGCGTAGGGTATTTTTGCGAAGGTTTTTAAAGCACCCGGGTCACTGTGGTAGAATACGCGAATGCCACGCAGGGTGTCCAGTCCGATCCTGGAAATTTTACGAAACCACGAGCCGTAAAATGTCGACCCTGCCACGAGGGTATCATAATCATAAACGAGTGTGTGCCACAGAAGTGGAGTAAATCGCACTACTGACCTCTGGTCCACTCAAAATGAAGCAGGAAACAGTTGGCCCAAGATATGACTGCGAAGCGACGACGGTGAGCCGAATACCCCGAGTAAAACGAGACAGTACTAGGGAACGGGAACGGTAACGGCGGCTGCGAGAAGACACCGAAGCGATGGAAGGCCTACGGCAACGACGACGTGTCCGTATACATATTAGATCTATGAGAGGTGCGAAGTATCGGTTTCAGCGAGAGTTTCTGCCTCTGGAGTTTGGACATCTGTGACTGTTTGTGGTTTAACTCCAACGTCCTTGCTCGGAGAATCAACCTGGAAGCAACCTAGTTATGTGATATAAATCTCTGAGCCCAAGTAAACGACGCAGTACGAAGAAGGGAAACAGACGCCACAAGCGCTGCCTTCTTCGTGCTGCGTCCTTTATTTGCGCTCAAAGTTTTATATCATAATGCGATACCAACTAGCCCACATAGCTTTCCTGTTATAAAAAAAAAAAAAATTTGGCATCACCTAGCAACCACCCTGGAACAACCAGATTATATTTCAGTATCGCCCAGTATCGCTGTTTCAAGCCTTGAGCTGATTAGTACAAGCTTCGCGGCTTTTGTTTTTATTTTTTTCTTCGCACGATAGCGGTTACGGACACCGGTGACGGAGGCGGCTGTGGACAACTACTGCGCGAAAATCGGCTGGTGTTGTGATCTCATAACAGATTTCGCTGTAAAAAAAAAAGAGCTTGAAATAACCTTACGATAGCGTTGGCTCCGGGTTCAAACGCCGGACCTGGGAGAATTTTTCCTCAAATGGGAGCCTTTCTTTCCGAGAAATTCCGAGGGATTTCCTTGTTTTATCAAGCGGAAAAACGAGTGGATCCCATCTGTTCCTTTTCGTGAATGCTTACAAAACTAGCGAGTTTCCACAAAACCGATATGGGAACAATGCTTTTAACAATAACAAAAAAACAACGCGACATGGACGAAATCTGAACAAAAGGTGCCGATAATAAAGCGACACGCTTACTACTTCACGTGGAGATTCTCTGTTCTCAGATGAAAAGCTACGATTATTCCTCAAATAGGTCAATAAAAAGTACACGTTGATGCATTCGGTGTTGGAACATTGGAACTTGCCTCGTTTAATGACTTTCTTTGTTCTATCACTCGTCTTAGCACCCAAGGCTCACGTTTGGGCTGTTAGTCTAATATGTGTAACTGATTTCCGTTAGTCTAGTACGTCTAAACGAATCCTGCACCCGGTTCTCCTTGTTTCCATATCGGCGCCTTTGCGAGATACGGTCGACGCTTCTACTTGTATTTCGATTACAAGAGAGTCTACAAAAACTCCTTTATAATGGTACTCTCTGAAATTAGTCTTTTTGCATGAACGAAGATTTCGTCGCACTGGATCTTCAGTCAGCGTAAACGGCAAAGGAAAAAAATACAATCTATACTGATACTATCCTTTTCATTGTAAAGATCCTTCAAAAGTGGGTGCTCAAAAATATCACGCCATCATCTGAAATTAGGCTTACTGCAGGTTCTAAAATTTCGTCGCACTGGGTCTTCAGTCAACGTAAAACAGTAAACGATAAATAAATAAAAAAAAAAGGGAACGACGCTACTTGTAGTGGGCAGTGGCGCAAATCCAGAAAAATCCCAAGGGGGGGTCCAAATCAGACCATGGCGGCCATGTTTTTTAAATATCGGTCGCATTTTTATTTGGGAATTGTGATGTTTTGAAATAAAGTTTAGAAAAGCGGTCCGAGCTCGCCTAACTGCATTGTTCTATTCAGTCTTCGTTGAACTGGTCGAGCGGCTTTTGCGTATTCCATAGTCTCACACAGCTGAGTTGAACAAAGGTACCCACTAAAAAGATAATCAGCCTTTAAAAAAAGTTGAATGTGTTATACTTAACTGTCAAGGAACTCAAATATATGATGTTCTAAATCAAGTAACGCAAATAGAATGTTCTCAAGCTAAATCTCAAGGGGGGGGACACTTGCAAGGGGTGTCCCCCCTCAGCCTGAACACAAGGGGGGTCCGGACCCCCCCTGACCCCCCCCCCATGATTTACGCCCATGGTAGTGGGGCTTTCACCTGTTTGGAAGCGTCCTTCGGTAGTAAGCGCTGAAAAATGAAACATAACGCTTAAATTTGAGAAAGCTTCCATTTTAGAAGCAGCTTCCAAAGACGGTATTCCACCAAATGCGCTGAACGAATCCGAGACACATGCAAGAGGGAAAGAGCAAAACACGCTTCAATGTTTCGCCTTTGAAACTAAAACGCTCGAAGAGCCGTAAGCTTCTAGATCCTAATTAAATTCCCGAAGGCTGCCTTGAAAATCGTCCGCTTGCACTGGTAGAGCGAAAGACTGGGAAGATAGCTTACCCCCTGTGTTTTTCCGTGCAGCGTTTTGATATTTGAAGAAAACTGACACCGATTACCTTTTGTTAGGAGAAAAAAATAAACAAAAACAAAACATGCTCCATATTTAGAACGTGCTCTTAGGGCTACGACAGGCACTCTGGAAAATTTTTCTTTTAGTGAGTTACGCGAGGCATTTGCCAGCTGCTGCCGAGCCAAGAAGCAAATAATCATCCCTAAAGAACCCCCCCCAGAAAGCGGCGCGAATTTTGGGAAGAAGCTCTAAAGCAGCTTTAATTTAGAACATTTTCTCATGCGTGAAAGTATTTTTTTAGTGCCTAAATAGCCGAGTGGACATGATGCTCCCCTTCGGATCGAGGGTCCGCGGATTCGAATCTCGCCTCATTTTCGCCAAGAATTTCAGTTTCTTTCTTTCTTTCTTTCTTTCTTTCTTTCTTTCTTTCTTTCTTTCTTTCTTTCTTTCTTTCTTTCTTTCTTTCTTTCTTTCTTTCTTTCTTTCTTTCTTTCTTTCTTTCTTTCTTTCTTTCTTTCTTTCTTTCTTTCTTTCTTTTTTTTGTACTTATTCTCTCACTCATCAGCGTTATTACAAGCCACGCCGCAGAATTCGGCGCACGTGTTCTGGTAGCGAAGCACAAGAGGACGAATAGGATGTAGAGATGGCGTTCATTTCTGATTTTGACAGACATTTTACGGTGAGTTTCAAAAGTGTGTGTGTTTGTGTGTGTGTGTGTGTGTGTGTATGTGTGTTGAAGTTTCAGTGTCCATTTAGTCTTTAATTCACACAAAGAACTTATTCTAGTGTATAATTCTAGTGTATTCTAGTGTAACGGCGTATATCACAGCGCGCGAACATAGCAAACAGGGACAGAGTAGAAAAGGAGCGCTGACTTCCAACAGAATTACGAGCAAAATATATACGTGGAGGAAACGATAAAAGCAAGCCTAATCAGTACATCGACAGGCCTGCCAAATCACTTTTCAGCACATGTCCCCGATTTTCCGACAGCCCGGCCAGGTAATCACGCTCAAGCCGTGACAGTGCAAGGAATGGAATGCTTGCGCAGCTATCGCCTAGTTTGTATATCTTTTCCGCTTATATAATTTCGTGGGTTAGCTGCGACTTTTGCCTTGCCACTACGGTACACGGATTGAAACGGGGGCTAACATCGCAGTCACGGCAATGAATACCAAGGTAGTTTTGTGAACGCCCTTTTTGTCCACGACCTCAGACATTATAGACCACTCTTTTGTGCATTGCATGAAAGATGTTGTCTTCTTAAGACATGCTGCGAAATTCATTAAGGGAAATTTGCGTTATAGTGTAAAAGATACACATTTTACCGAGCATTTCGATAAGCCTAGGAGCTTCGTACATAATATGGCCAAACTCATCGGGACTAGCGTCGTCTTTGGTAAACCCAGACGCGTCACCATCGCACGGCGACATCTTTCTGTGTGCCGATGTTCTAAGTGCACCAATTATTAGCGACTAGAGTTGTTGACGAGAACATTAAACACGAACTAACGAAGAGATGAATGCCTAGTAGGTATGTGCCCAAAAAAAGCAGAATACTCCACAAAAACAGCTTCTCCCTTCGGAACATCTTCCCGTTATGTGACAATAATCGCCGCAAGGCCTGTTTTACGTGATAGCGTTAAAGAGCTCGTTTCTCAGAAATTCCGGCGTCGGTGTCGGTGTCGGCGTCGTTGGTTGTGAGCGAAAAATCATCATCTTGTCCGTGACCGTAAAATCATCATCTTGTCCGTGACCGAAAAATCGAGAAAGATGCAAATAAAATAAATAATAAAAATTTTCGGGTCCGAGTGAGGATAGAACCCGGGTCGTCTGCGTGGCAAGCAGGTGTTCTAGCACACAGCCATGCCTCTGCTTGTAAATACAGTGAAAATAACTTCCTCTGCTTGGAAATGCAGTGAAAATAACTTGCATGCTTCGCAAACGCAAGCGTCCTTTATATAGGCGTCGCAATATAACATGTAATATCCCAGGAATATTGCGTGGTACAAGCGTACATTGCCATCGGGCGTCAGAATATGCGACTATCATAACGATTTCCTAGTTTAAAGCCAGCCACCCATTACAAACGGCACACACCTTACTGCGCGTATTCCCTTAACACCACGTAGTGGGTGCATTGCAAGTTCGAAAACATTTCCCACATTTGCCGGGGAAATTGCTCCTGGTTTAAAGCATACTACCCATTACATAGTATGCACTAAGTGATTGAAGTACGCAGTAGGGACGGGATATCGCTATCGCGTTCAACTCTTAAAGGCGAAGCTTAAGGGTCCCCCAATTTTTTTCATTTCCTTTCTTGAAAACTCGGCACCACCAACTTTTTTTTCGAGAATGCAAACTCGTACCGATAACACGCACGGCGTTCCTGGCCCGAAACTGCGAACTAAATACAGTGAAATATCAAAATGCAGCACTGTATTTTTACTTGGAATCTCGTTCATACATTTTTCACCGGAAGCGGAAAATAAAACCCACTGTGAACAAGTTGTAATAACTAAAGAGGTTAAAAACAGGGAGTAAAATATGAGTACTCAGTCTGCAACTCCCTTTTATTGAGCAACATCGAAGTAGCTGGTCAGCAGGGTTGCCGTTGGGGGGACATGAAAAGGCGCCAGAACTCACGCCAAAAGTAGCCAAAGTAGCCATGTCATTTGATATTGTCGCCAAATTTCCAGCCGAATGGAACAGGAGCGGTATTATAAAACGAGTCTCTACTATTGATGAATAAATAAAACCATTTTGAATAATTAAAACTACAAGTTTAAAAAAGAGCCATGGTGCCAACTGGAAATTTCCGTCGCCAACGGCGTCCAAAAGTAGCCAATTTGGCGCAAAGTAGCCACCAACGGCAACCCTGCTGGCCAGTTTGCGCTGCACTTTGCTTTTTTCAATGCGTAGAAGTAAATTCTTCTGAAAAGTAAAAAAAGGAGCTTCACTTTGCTCTGCATTCGCGACGAAGCTGCGAAGTGTGTGCAAGCGTTCGAGTGCATCGCTTGCTGTTGGCAGCGATCTTTTCGCCGCAATATGTGCTGCGGCCTCAGTGGCTCTGCAACCTGCAGATTGTGGTTAGTTGGAACACGATTTGAGCGAGTATAGCGAAGAATAAACGTAGGATTTCTAGATATATCGGTCGAAATCCACTTTCGCAGTCGTATTATTCAATTCTGGGCAATACTGTGATCGTAGTAAACGCACGAAAATTCAATATTTCCGAGGGACGTTGGCTGGGAATAAAGTGCAAAACCTATCAGGCTGAGAAACCTATTTTGGCGAATCGCATCAACGGCAATTTCTACTGTACAGCGAACGCAGTGCTATTATTATCTGATTTGGACACAGAAACACAGAAAGAAGCGGGGGGAGGAAATAAGGACGGAGTGGGCTTATAACTACCACCTAAAGAGGCGCAGCACCTGCCTGCTCCTTCGGGAAGTGGGAATTCAGAGGAAAGGAAGAGCAAAGTAAACGAATAATATAGACGGGGACAAAAATGAGTAGTTCGCAATCATAGACTCGATGCTAAAAACAACAAAAATCACGCAGTCCAGATGAGGATTATTGTTCTTCTGTGACGTAGACATTGCGTAGGGTGCAACTATTTAGACGATAGTTACGGCTTTAGCAGATACTTACGGCTTAGACCGGGAGTGGCCAAGCAGGGCCAGAAGGTAGTGCAACTCTGTTTATACCGTAGTCGCATTTACTAAAACTTGTCGATTCCTCTACGTAGTTACAGTGCTCAGCAAATGAAACGCTGTAGCCAGCCCGAATGAGCCATCGTTGAATGCTTGGTTTTTACTCTGGAGTCCGATGCTGTCACAACGCGAAAACAAGGCTTTTTCTTTCATCACGTACCGTACTCAACGCTCAGCGTTGTCGCGGGAAAGCGCCGCTAATGAGCCCTGAATGATATCCGAGCCTCCAAGAAGAGTGCGAATCCGGGTGTTGGCTTGTTCTTGATGTTGCTTTTAGATGCGAAGCAGCTCTTTGACTCACGTGTGTAACGCCGTACGTTATGTGCGTCCGTACGAATGCGCCGCAACGCGTTCCCTCGCCGTAGGTGTTGGAGCGTTGCCAAGTAGGTCACGCCACAGCTGCGCGTTGACGTCACGCTCCCCTCGCACGCTTCCCTCGCAGGTACACGCTGACGTCACTCTCTCCCTCACCCGCAGCATGCTCGCGGCAGCGCCCGCAGCTGCCGGCTGCTCCGCCCGCTCGCAACACCTCTGACCCGCCTCCCGTGTCTTTGCGTTTCAAATAAATGTTTACTCGAGGAAACGCTACACCGAGTTTCGCTTCAAACCGTTCTTCCAGCACCCGCGTCGACGCCCGTTTCAACCGGGTCAACGCCGTGCGTGCCGCTGCTGCTTCGCATCCCATCAGGGTTCCCTTCGGGGAGATGGTGCAAGTTTTTAAGCGCCACGTATCTACATACAAGTGTAACACCCTACGAGGTTATTTTCGTTAGATGAAACTGTGCAGCGCGAACGAATTTGTGGATGCACGTGTTGGACTGGCTGAACATTGGGTTCCCAATTTTAAGAGTACCTTGCCAATAACTTTGCTAACACTTGCACGTGCTTACTGCGTTGTAAAGGACGAAATACTATTAGTATAGCGCTAGCCTAGTTCGGCCAGCTGCCAAGAGCACACCGTGGCGTGGTCCCGAGTTGGATTCCCACCAGTGGTGTTGTAGATGGGATGTTCAGAGTTTACGTTTGTTTGCTTTAGGTCGATGCTGAAGACAGTTGAGAAGCTGTCGTAATTGAAGACGTTTAATGTCGTCAAGACATGAGGGATTACATTTGTCATGAGCGATGAGAGTTTTCGTCGGCTTAACGAAAAGGGCGAACAGGCGGACGTGGCAAACTATTAACTGTAAATTTCGGAGTGAGTTGAGGAGAAGGAGATGTCTTGATCACTGTAGGAGGCGTGCGATTGTTGCTATATGCGTAGGAAGGTGTATAGCCGCCTTACCAATGCTGCCCGCGACTGCTCCGACCGAGAGTTTGAACTTACCAGACGCGGTAGCCAGTCTCGAGCCTGTCGCGTTCTGTAATCTGATAACCCAACAAACTATCATACAGTTAACAAGAAAGAGAAGCAAGGAAAGGGAGGTAGATTAACCATACGCACGTCAGGTTTGCTATCCGTACGGGGGGGAAGCGATAAAGGGGCGAAAAAAGAGAGCGATGAATAGAGTCACGAGCACACTTGGGGGAGCACATCCAGTCTAAAGTGGTCGCTCAGATCTGTTGATTTCAGGTGCTTCACTAGCGCTTTAGTTGCCTTCTGCGCCCTCGAGGCACTTGTCTGAGGTCCTAGAATCTTGTCTTGCAGAAGCGTTGAAAGCTGGGCGATACCTACTTGTCGGGAGCGTGCATAGGATTTGGAAAATGGAACAGGGGACAGGCTGCGTGTCATTTATGGGCACGATGTCGAATCGTCTCTAACGCGTACACCTCGGATACATCATTTCATCATGCAAACCAGTGATAAGTGATCACGCATCGGCCTATACCTGATACATCATAAAAACATCTTAAGTAAACTATGCCTTAATTATGTCGTTAATTATTATTAAGACCATGTGCATTAATTATCAGAAGCCAAACACAACGCCCCAATACTGTACTGCAGGCCATCGACTGCATTATAATTCTGCCCCTTGGGACAATGAAGCGGTTGAATATAACCTGCCCTATATGGTCCAAGGGGGAAGATACCGTTCCATAAAATTAGCACTATTGCCCTTTTTCGACGTTCTGTACAGCAGTATTACCAAAAGAAGTGACAAAGTGTTGTATGACTTGCATTATTCGCCACCGAAAAGCTCCCGCTAGAATCAATCTTGCGCTGACGTGCTATGCAGTGAAGGCGAGGCAAAGGCAAACTTCCCACTACCTTGTAGTTGTTCAGTTGGAAAATTTTTTTCTCCCTTAAAACAAAAACTACTCTTTTGAAACATTCTGTATGTCTTACCAACAAAGCATACTGTGCAATAATATACAAATCATATTTTTACTTGGACCGCTACATTGAGAAAATGAAGCCTCAATATGAGTCAAAATGCCATTTTTTCCAACTTTGTCACAATATTGTGGCAATGTTCTTCCTTCATACGCTCCCGAAGTATTTTCATCATTTATTATAGGAACCCATAAAACACAAAATGTGAATATATATGACTCGCAAAAAAATCTGTGCTTTTTATGAAATACGCTAAACATGCAGCATATTGCAATTTTTCGCCAAGGCCAAAAATAAAGAAAGTTAAGACAAAAATGAATAAACTATCATTGTCATGAAAGATCAGCGCCTTAAGTGTATGGAAAAAATTGTTTCGTAGTAATTGCTCAGACCAGTAATTTTATACAAATTATTTAGCGCGACACAGTTTCACTTGGGTGCCCAAAGTTCGAAGCGCCCTCTAGGCAACACAAAATTTTTTTTGCGAGAAATAACGCCTCAGTAACTACTTATCACATTCACATATACCTGGACAATTTTTTTCAGCAGGATCGGAGATGGTCGAAAATTGACCTGGTACACTTGATATGGAATGACCCATATATATATATATATATATATATATATATATATATATATATATATATATATATATATATATATATATATATATATATATATATATATATATATATATAGTCAGTGAGAAATAATAGTTCAATGGGCCAGTCGTCTTCTTTAAGCAATAGGTTATAACACAACGGAGGCGTTGATATCAATGATATCGATATTTATTTCCCAGCAGATTCGGGACGGGTCCTCCCTTTGTCAGGGCATGAGGTTAAATATATATATATATATATATATATATATATATATATATATATATATATATATATATATAGAGAGAGAGAGAGAGAGAGAGAGAATGTCATGGAGTGGCGGAATGGCAGGGAGGTAGGTTAAGTTAGCGAATTTCCTTATGTAAATATAGCGTAGACAGAATGGGGCAGAGTTCCCCCCCCTTACCCGAAATTTATCAATTTTACGTGTACTTATATATATACACACACACCTACAAACGCATGCACGAACATACAAAAAGTATGGTTGATCTACCTCCCCCCTCCCCCCGAGAAACATTTCATATCATTATCGGCAGCCTTGTGTGCTACTGATTCCATCCAGGGAAATCAAGGAGAACCAGGCTCTCACATTATGCCGCACATATCCAGCGTTTTCGCAAGAGTGCAGACGTTTCGTGCATACTTTCCAACGCAATCCCTACCGCGCATTTTATTGTCCGATGAACTTCGCGAACTGTTTTAGGCGTAGAACGCCGCGTATTGCTCAGCGTAGCTACCGCCTGAACGGCGTAATAAGTCATGATAGCTCTAACCGTGCTCATACACGGAGCTCGACAAAGGCGCCGCGTCAAAGGGCCAAGCCACGCGCTCCTCAAGCTGTCGCCTCTCGTAGCATGACTCAACAGCGACGGAACCACTCACCGGGACACTGGAAATCCATTTTCTTTCTTCCTCCGGCCTTTGCTGTCGCTGTTACTCTCGGTTTGACTCTCAGTACTCTTTCTCGCTTTGCTATTTCCTATTCTCTACTTCCCTCTATCCTTTACACACCGAGCCGCGATCTCTGTACAAGTGCCGCAGAAATGCCGCCTTTTTCTCGCCACATTCAATCACTCCCTCCCTGCGCTTTCTCTGCGCCCTGCACGTCGTTGGTCGGCGGCAGCTCCTTCTCTTTAAGTGACCTGCGATGTGCACTGAGCGGGGCGCCGTGTCACATTACCTCCAGCTTGCTTCTAGCTTGGCGCCTAGGTTCGGTGTCGCGACCTCGGGAGCACCGAACGGAGTTATGAGGTGCTTAGTGTGTGGTAAGGAACGGAATACTGTTAGTGTAGCGGTAGCGGAGCCGCGATTTACCACTGCGGAGAGACAGCTTGTGCTCATTCACGAAACAGTGCGGTCTGCTGAAGTTGCAGCGAGTTCCCACCTAGTGACCGCCGGAAGCATTCTGTGTCTAGTGGTTTGCCTCTCTCTTGCTTTCCTTCGATCTCTAGTTCCAAGAGAAGGCAAATCAGCGAGAGGAAGACAGAAAGTTAGGTGGGCAGATGGGATTAAGAAGTTTACTGGTACAACATGGCAGCAGCAAGCACAGGACCGGGCTGATCGGCAGAGAGAGAGAAAAACTTTTATTTATGCAAGCCTAAAGGATCGTCCTCGTTGGGAGGAGCCCTTAGTCCAGGACTCCATTGGCTCGCGCCACACCACGTGCCCCGGTTGGTGGAACATTGCAGAGTCCTTTGCCTTGCAATGTATGTATTCAGTCCGATTTTTTAAAAATGCGAATGCATTTCTTAGTCGGGCTATGTCAGGCATCCGGCGTTGTCCGCGGAGGAGGAGGATAGGTTGAGGAGGTGTCCGCGCGCCGGCAGGTGTTATCTCTCCGCTCTCACTCCCTCTCCCATAGCAACAGCTGCGGGCGCGCGCGCTTATCCTCGCCCCTAGCAACCGGAGCAGGTGGTGCGGGCGGAGTAGCGGAGAGTGAGTGGAGAGGAGGAGCGCGCTCTGGTGTGTGAGGGCGCTCGCATCGCGGAAGCTCGGCGGAGCTCCCGCGTGTGTGCAGAGAGTGTAGGAGAGGGTAGGTGCAGTGCTTCGCCGCTCCTTCTCTCGCCGTTCACTCTCTCTCCTCCCTGCGCCCCACTCTCCCGTCCGCTCGCTCGCACGTATATATAAATGGAGTGAAGCGCGCGCGAAATGCATTCGCATTTCCTCACGATTCCCTTCGGGGAGGTGGGGGGCATTTTTTTTTATTATTGAAATAGAAAAATAAATTGAGGAGTTGTTGTCACCATTCCTTGTTGACGGCTACCCCTTTTCACTTGGCTATTGCAATGTAAAAAGATGACGATATCTTTATATCCCTTTACATCTTTATATCCCTATACCCTTTCCCCTGTGGGGGTAGCAAACCGGACGAGTGTTTGGATAAGCTATCTGTTTTTCTCTGCTTCCCTCCTCTCTCTCTCTCTCTTTTCTTTTTCTTTCTCCGGTGCCGGACTAGCACGAATGCCTGTGATTCAGGACCGGCCAACCCTTGCAAGTTCGAAAACATGGCATTACAACTGCAGCAGTTCTTGCGTTTCTAGGTCATTTTATCAGCATATATATATATATATATATATATATATATATATATATATATATATATATATATATATATATATATATATATATATATATATATATATATATATATATATATATATATATGTGTCACATGATGATGCCATCACTTGTGCGCCAACATCTCATATTTCTGCCCCGGCAACAGCTTAAACTCTTTCCACGAGCGTAGCCAGAAATCTCTTTTGGGTAACGCCCTTCGCATGCGTCTGCGGTGGGATCCGGACCCATAGAGTTCAAACTACATAATCCGAAGGAGGACTACACGTGTTGACTGCTGTGTTGAGCCGGTGGGACTCAATGATGACCAGATACATAATCAGAGACATTATTCATTGGCATTGGGCCATTTTCTTATACGCTGTGATGGTGTTGTTATGTGCGTGTGAGTGTGTTTTTACATATGTGTGCTCTTGTGTTTTATTTTCCATGTATACTGCTCTTTGTTTTTCCTTTGTTAAGATGTATATTCAGTACTCATACAAGGGCAAAGGAGTAGCCGGCGCCTAACTTGTGCGCCAACATCTCCTTATATATCATATCAATAAAAAAAAATTTGGTTTCGAATTCCACCGACGAAAAGGGCGCTTTTTCGTCTGCGTTAACTTAGTTTGTCATTGTTACAGCACTACAGTTAAAAACAATGAATAATCTCTCCTGTGGTTTAATTGGCTTGATTTAATGTTGGATTCATTTGGTGGTGTTAATATGAGTTAAAGCAAACGCCTTAGAAGCCTCATCAAAAGCGTAAGGTGACCGGCGACAATACGAGTGATGCAAAAATGGTCATGCCATGTCGTCACTGTATGACATCATCATGATGTCACATCTTATTTTATATTTTAGCGCAAGGAGCACAAGGGCGCCAAAGAAAAGCCGATCACGCAGCGCTAAAGCATGCGATATGGCGTACCATTAGCCCACCCAGTCGGTTTTAATGATGTCACAGGTAGACGAAATTTGTTACGTCGTCAGGAAGTCACATAACATGGCGTCACATGATGATGCCATCACATCACTTTCACCACCGACTCGCCTGAGGCGGCTGCATGACGGACCGTGTGGCTTTTGAAAGCAGCCCTTTATTTCTAGTAATAATAATATCTGGGGTTTTACGTCCCAAAACCATGATATGATTATGAGAGACGCCGTAGTGGAGGGCTCCGGAAATTTTGACCATCTGGTGTTCTTTAAAGGGGTGGTGCCACCAAATTTGTGGCTTGCGCGTTCTTCGCTGCAAGCGTTTCTTATAGCTCTAGGAAGCATGATACACGCACCAATATTCACGTATTCTCGCTAAATAATTTAATATCGCCTTATTTATGCAGACAACTTTCGGTTTCGGTTTCTGGGCACCAGTTGGGCAGTGACGTAGAAGTGTAGTAGGCTTGGTCACGTGACCATACAAGGCTCGCGCGAAGATGCACAGCACTTCGCCAGGAAGCGGTCGAACCTCGGCAAGTGATGTAGCAACCGATGCTTTGCCAGTACGTACGTTCTGGAGGTAACGGAGGTCCCGAGGACACTCACGTCACTACAGATATGGTGTGACGTCACTACAACTTTCGTTGTCCTTCCCATAGAGCTACGTCAGTTTTGATGCGCTAGCGATGGGCATCGATCGGGAGAATGAGCATTTAGGTACACTTTGGAAGTGAATTAAAATATATTCTAAACGTTTGCTGCGTCCGACCGTTCGTGTGGAGTGTCCTTGCATACAGAGGAAACCCAGAACAGGCTTGTTATAGCCTCAAAATTTGATGGCACCACGCCTTTAACTTGCACTCGCAGAATACACGGGCCTCTACCATTTCGCCTCCATCGAAATGCGACCGCCACGGCCGGGATCGAACCCGCGACCTTCGGGTCAGCAAGTCCTTTATTTCTCTATTTTTCTCACTCTACTTTTCCGTATATTCAGCTTTTCATTTCTGTTGACATTATAGATACTGGATATTCGAAAGCTAGCTATATTCATAGTTGTGTTTTAAATTAAACACATTATTACCTTGACGTCATGAGAGAAAGTTACTGCCGTGTGTTGAACTGACTTCACGAACCTCGTGGCGGTGTCAGCTGTTTTTATGTGGCCGTACGGACAGCATTAAACAAATATCGAGTTAAGCGAGGAGTCGCATTAAAAGGGGATTTTCTCGGAGCCCTCACTATAGACTCTGGAGCGGTTACTAAAAACGCTAGAGCGCTTGGTGAAGAACGGGATGCATGCCGCACAGTGCCTATGAAAGTGCGCGTACGTCTACGAAGGAGGAGGCCACGATTGCATCAACAAGTGAGCTTATTGGGCTAGGCCAAGCAGAGGACAAAAAGCGGGGTGATCTAAAAAAAAAAAAAAACAAGAAGAAGAAGAACAAGAAGAAGGAACGCCGTCTACGCTTTCTCGACAGCTGAAGATGGCGACAAATTGCCTGTCACCGCCACGTACCAGCGGAGCAAGCAGTGCGCATTGATGTCACGACGCTGTTTTTCCGCTCTCAGCACAGGGCGCACGACTTACGGTTAACCCTTTGAGACGCTATGTACACAATTGTGGACATGATTTGTTTTTGCCTCCTTGTATCAACTAGGGGCTAAGAGAGAGCGAGATATATTGAGCTTCGGATAGATTGAACCTGCTGCATAATAATTTGTCTTCATTTAACTTCATTTCGCAGCGTACTCTTGCGTATGATCACATTTTCTGAAGGCACTACCCCGTTCGACGAGTCGTTCGATGAGCCGCGTCCTGCGAGCCATGTTAAAAGTAGACTTTTTCTATGCTCTAAATGGACATAACGAAAAATGAATTTGTACTATATTTTCTAGCCCGAGATTTCATTCTATTTATGCCAAACTAGAGCATGCATGACTTCAGGATAAACATATATTTAATTACAACTTAATTAGAATAAGTTACTATAACACACATCAATCAACATATTATGACATTATTTTTGTTGCAGTAGTATATTGAGTGCCTTGAAATAACGTTGTATTATTTTGACCAATTTACAGACAGTTCTTCATAGGTGGCGTCTGAAAGGGTTAATACAGTAAAGAAGCTACAGAGGCGCACATTGAATTCCCATAGAAGTGTGGGGACTACGCAGTATTTGGTTTTAAAAGGCCCCTCACCAGCTTCTGAAAATACGAAAAACACGCGCGCTGTTCTCTGCTGGCGTTTCTCGCCTTTCTGGCCCACTTCGTGATGCATATGAACAGTAATTACCGTGACGTCTGTAGTGTACATACTCTCGATTGGTCCATATACGCGAAATATCAGATGTGAATTGTCTCCTACGCTGCTCTGCCATGCAGCCGCCCACCCGTTCTTCCTTGTCTCGCATGACTATCGTGCTCGATCAACTGATTTCACTTCATCTTGTGTGTTTGCGACTGAGCGACCGGCGATAACACCGTGTAGCCGACAAGCGCGAAATCTTGATAGGCTCAACGCTTAGTACTGATATTGTACGCGTGCTTTTAAGAAATAAGTGGCGAGGAGGAGATATCGCCTATAGGAAAGGGCAGCGAAGACGAGGAGGAAACCGCTTCCTCGTCTTTGAACGAAGGGTGGGGAGGGGCCCTCCAAGTCCGAGTTTCGAGAAGACGAACCATGTACCTTGGAAAATGAACGATTAAATTATTTTAGGCCAATTAAAGTACAAGCCGGCACATTTGTTGCATATCATATTTTTGGTCGAGTTTCCGTCTACCTCAATGCAAATGAAATTAATCGGCCTACTTTAAGCTTGTTCCATCATAACGTGATCCTTAAGACGATGACGTAACTATATCAAGTGTACCGTGGTAGCGATGGTGGGTGTACTACGACAGGCAGGCGTGCTCGGGCGGCAATCGTTCTGCCTTTGCACCTTTTGCGTTATAGCAACACGAGCGTTTCGTCAGACATTCTATAAATAACTTCAGTTCTGTTATCAGCAGCGGGTTTAGCAAGCATAATTGGGTAATACAGTTGCAGGCAGTATAGCTGCATGCATTGTTGCTGCCTGCAACAATATTGCCTGCGACAGTTCTGGCCTTCGGCGTTTGCCGATACAAAAATGGAATCAGCAAACTCGGGACAAACTAAATTGGAGGTTATTGGGAAAAGTCTTCTTTGTTGAGTCGACGTCGAAAGTTCAGAGGCCGCGAGACACAAGAAAAAGCTGAACGTTCACGGTGCTTCACCAGGTAGTATTGAATTTATATTGCCGGCTTGTTTTAAAGCTCCCTAACAGCGCGTACTGTGCACTTCGACCGAATACAGTCCCAGACTGCTTGGAAATTCAGTTTTCTCAGACCTTATCGCCTCTAAACTTTTTACGCCGACTGCACATAAGGCATGCTGCTGCTGATGATGATGATGTCGTATTCCCGCGGTGCGTAGTACGAAGTACCAAGCGAACATCGTCGTCGCCGTCGTAATCATCATCATCATCATAATCATCATCATTGTCATGACTGCGCCCACAACAGGACAAAGGCCTCTCCCGTGCTTCACCGATCGACCCGGTCCCATGCTTGCTGCGCGGCCACGTTATCCCGCAAAACTTCTTAATATCATCTGCCCACATAACTTACCTAGCCCCTAGCATCACCTAGCATCAGTACCTACCACCTGGCATCCCCTAACACCTAGCATCAGTTGCGTACAACATAAACACGGAAAAATCCATATTCGTACCCACACATCGCGGGAGGCACCTGTCAGCTGTGGCGAAAGCTCAAGACATCTCTTCTACAACGCAGCAGCGCGGTATTCTTGAGCGATGGCTTGGAACATCTTTCCGCTTTTCCATTCGTGGAAGTCAGTGCAACAAATGCCTACAAAAGAACGCCATTGCATAGCTTTCGGCCCGCGGCGTTCCATTTTCGTCACCTTCCGGGAAAACACGCGAATAGACGCAGTCCAGGGTCCGCCTTTCACGAATGTGTTTTCGCGAGAACTTACAGATTTCTTCCCTTTTCCGGGAACTCTTAACCGAACATCACTACAGTGGAGTGTCGGGCAGTGACGTCTTCGTATAATAAGTGGTACTTTGTGGCCGCCGGCTTTCGGTAAGTAGGCGAGTAAACAATCGCGCCACAACGGATAGGGGCTCCCACGAGAACAGCTGGACATATAGTTCCATCTTCCTCAAGCGCGATCAATGTCTCGAGTCCTTCGTGATAGAAGCGAAAGGAAACTCGTTTCGAAAGCTGGCCATCAGGGCATGACAGCCGACTCTCAGCCGAGCCCATCTTTTAGCCGAGAAATCTTTTGGCTCCGGATCAGACTTGGCGCGGAATGATTTACAGCGGCCAGTAAAGAAGTACAAAATTTGTCTATATAGTAACGTAGCTTTCTGGGCATGTTGGTGATTTTTCAATAAACATTCAGTTGCAAGTACAGCGCTTGTCTTGTCTGGTTGTTCTTCTTCGCTGGCTTCGTGTGGTTTTTTAAATGCGAAGCATTTCTTAGCGAACTTCGGCGACTTTGAGCGTATCTATCTATCTATCTATCTATCTATCTATCTATCTATCTATCTATCTATCTATCTATCTATCTATCTATCTATCTATCTATCTATCTATCTATCTATCTATCTATCTATCTATCTATCTTAGAGGTGTGCACGGGCTCCGGGTAGCCCGAAAGCCCGAGCCCGGCCCGGCCCGCGGGCCGGATTCGGATAAGCCGACGTCTTCTGACCTCGGGCCCGGGCCGGGCTCGGGCTATATTTTTTAAAATTCGGGTGGGCCGGGCCAGATGAAAAGCCCGAATGAAGCTTACGACGCATTATTTCTTCACTTTCGGAAAAGAGTGTACAAAATTGTGGAAAGTAGCCTGCTTTCAGAAAAGCAATGCTTAGAATTATTTAATGAGTAGAGCAACAATAGAAATAATCTACCGTTCACACAAGGCGAGCTTCTTCATTATCTATCGATGGAATCATCCTCCTGTCCTGCATCTGAGGTACTAAACTCCAAGAAGAACAAGCAGCCTAAATATTCCAAGCTTGCTAGCTTGCGAAAAAGATATTGGCAATTCCTGCTACCAGAGGGAGGAGCGAACGGAAGTTTAGTCTGGCTGGATATGTGATGCAGGAGCGCCGCACTTCACTAAGTCCGAATCGTTGGATAGCTTGTTATATATACACAACTTCTAATTTGTGTTTATAGTGACTGTCATGTGTCGTTTGCGTATGTTTCGCTTTGATATGTTGAATAATATGCCTCATTATCGGAAATAGATATATTGTATCCGTAGCGAAACTTCATAAGATCGGGCCGGACCGGGCCGGGCCCGAACTTTTAAATGCGAATACATTTCATAGTCGGGCTATGTCAGGCATCCGGCGTTGTCCGGCGTTGTCCGGCGTTGTCCAGCGTTGTCCGCGGAGGAGGAGGAGGAGGATAGGTCGAGGAGGTAAGCGCCGGCAGGTGTTAGATGTGAAGCATCTTATGGCGAAGCTTAATCCGGTGGTGGTGGTGGGCGGCGTGACCACCCATACTACGCATGCGCAAGCCCTTTAAAAAAATATAAATAAAAAAACCTCCTCTCTCCCTCTCTCTCCTCTAGGCATCCCTCCCTGCGGCAACCACACCCTCACTGCGCATGCGCCTCCCCTCCTCTCTCCCCTCCTACGCTCCCCCCTCTCTCTCCTCTAGGCATCCCTCCCCGCGCTCCCACTGCGCATGCGCGTCCCCCCCTCTCTCTCCTCTAATACGCTCCCCCCCTCCCTCCTCTAGGCATCCCTGCCCCACAGCGTCCACACCTCCACTGCGCATGCGCGTCCCCCCCCCTCTCTCCTCTCCTACGCTACCCCCCTCTCTCGCCTCGCGACGCCGACGCAGGCAGCGTCTGCTAGCGAGTTTCTTGGTTGAAAAAACCGACTGCTCGCGCTGCACAACCGTTCACTGTCCATCCCGTATATATGGCAATGGATCTTGACCTCCGAAGTGGTGCCGGTGGGAGATTTCTCCTGTGCGTTGTTGAACAATAAAAATTCGCAGCGTGCGCGTTAACTAAAAGCCGATTGCGGGTCTCTGTGTCCAGTCGGAGTCTTCTGTCTCTCATTGCCCATTAGCAGCGATTGGCATGTTCCAGTAGGAAACACCGCTCCATCGCTGCGTGCTTTACGTATCTCCAGTTTTAAATGCGAATGCATTTCAAGTGTGTGAGGGCGCTCGCATCGCGGGAGCTCGGCGGAGCTATATATGAAAAAAAATTAAAAAAAATTAAAAAAAAAGAAAAAAAAGGAAAAAAGAACAAAAAGAATAAAAAAAATTAAATAAAAAAAGGAAAAAACAGAACAAAAGCAAAAAAAAAAAAACAGGCGCTGCGCCGTGCTCCCGACCGAGCTGCAGAAATTAGGCGCCTTTTCCTTCTTCGAACCACAACCACCATATATAAATGGAGTGAAGCGCGCGCGAAATGCATTCGCATTTCCTCACTATTCCCTTCGGGGAGGTGGGGGGCATTTTTTGTTTTTTGTACGCCGATCCAGGCCGGGCGGGCCCACAGCCCTTTAGCGTCGGGCTCGGGCGGGCCTTCGACGCTGTCAGCGGGCCCGGGCCGGGCTCGGGCTCGAAAATGCGGCCCGTGCACAGCTCTAATCTATCTATCTATCTATCTATCTATCTATCTATCTATCTATCTATCTATCTATCTATCTATCTATCTATCTATCTATCTATCTATCTATCTATCTATCTATCTATCTATCTATCTATCTATCTATCTATCTATCTATCTATCTATCTAGCCGCCTACAACTTTGTGCTCTCCTGGCCGTATCGTTAATGGGATTTATGCCAAATTTGGTATGGCATAACATGACTTTATGAAGAACATAAATGGCTGGTCATATCATGAAAATCATGACTAACTTGTCATGAAAAGTATGATTTACATGCCACGCTCATGGCGCGCTCGCGGCCATTTCGTTAGCTTGATATACACCAAATTTGGGATGGAATGACATGACTGTATGATGAACATAAACGACAAGTGGTAATATGAAAATCATGACTTCATGAGCGACATGACTTGCATTCCACGCTCATAGCACGCTCGCGGCCGTTTCGTTAGCTTGATATACACCAAATTTGGTATTGAGTGACATGACTGTATGACGAACATAAATGACAAGTGGTAATATGAAAATCATTACTTCACGAGCGACATGACTTGCATTCCACGCTCATAGCGCGCTCGCGGCCGTTTCGTTAGCTTGATATACACCAAACTTGGTATTGAGTGACATGACTGTATGACGAACATAAATGACAAGTGGTAATATGGAAATCATGACTTGTCATGTGCGACATGACTTGCATTCCACGCTCATAGCGCGCTCGCGGCCGTTTCGTTAGCTTGATATACACCAAATTTGGTATTGAGTGACATGACTGTATGACGAACATAAATGACAAGTGGTAATATGGAAATCATGACTTGTCATGTGCGAAATGACTTGCATGCCACGCTCATGGCGCGCTCGCGGCCGTTTCCTTAGCTTGATATACACCAAATTTGGTATTGAGTGACATGACTGTATAACGAACATAAGTGGCAGGTGGTAACATGAAAATCTTGGCATGCATGTCATGTACCAAACCATTTACATGCCACGCTCATGGTGGGCTTGCGTCCAGTTCGCTAGCTTGACATACACGAAAATTGGTATATGGCGACGTGACTGCACGACGAACACAAATGACACGTCGTAACATGTAAAACATGACATGCAAATTATGTAAAGCATGATTTGCTCCTTCCTGGCTGCTTCGCATTGCATCGATTCCCACAGTGCGTGGGATCTGCCGGCTTTTTTCGCTAGTTTCATCTTCCGATCATGTATATAGGTTGAACATGAAGATGAAAAGTCACATGACTCCTTTATGCATTTAGGCTACCTAACAAGACTCCAAGGCGAAAGGCAAACTTCTTGTTCTTCTCCGTCGATTGTATTGATTTCTCCCGAAAGCTTTCTGAACTTAGCAAGGGTAGATTGTTGGCCTTGTTGGTATAACATGATCATAACTTAAGCGCGGCACTGAAGTGACGAGGACAGGACAGGGAGAACACACACGAGCGCTCGTGTGTGTTCTCCCTGTCCCGTCCTCGTCACTTTTTCAGAGCCGCGCTTAGGTTACGATCGGCTTTCTGAAATCAACGTGGGTTTGCACGTCCTCCGTGTTCGGAGGAGTGGAAAGGTTTCTGCACCTAACGCGGTTCTGCTGTGCCTCCGGCGTCGGCCTAACATGGAGCAAGCGACGATGTGATGCGATTACGTCGCGTTATGGACGTCACAAATGTAGGCATCCTGTGAGCTCATGATGACGTGGTGATGACGTCACGAGGAGACGTCGTCACGTGATTTTTTGCGTTGCTCGTGCTGACGGTCAGTTTTCGTGTTTGATGAGGTATCTAAGGCTTCCGCCCTAAAAACACAGGCATACAGTCAGTACCAGTGCAATGGCGATGCGTTGCCACTGGTGGTGCAGTAAAATTACGTTGCCTAAGCGTAAAAAAAAATTAAAAAAAAGACGAATAAGAAAACCGCGCATGCGTTGTTTTACCGCTTGCTCCAGTCCTATACGCGTGAAGTATTGCGTGTTTGCTGCTTCACGGTAGGCATATATGCGTTTTATCCCCGCTCCTTCTCCTCAGGCTTCAAAACAAAGAACCTTTCTACATGGCGTATCTCGTTTCGTTCACTGATCTCATTAGACCACGTCTGTGACGGCTTCTTGACAGCGAGGACGAGTACTCTCCCACAAACGCAGCAGCAACAACAACGACGACGACTACGACATCATCATCATCGATGACATCATCATCAGCAGCATGATTAACAACAACAACAACAACAACAACATACTCCAGCATCTACCGCGCACACAACACCAGGCCCGAGGGATTGTTCCCAAAGTGCATTGAAAATTAGCACCTGCTTTCATCGATTGTTTCTCGGTCTTGTGTGTGCGCTAGACGCTGAAAGGGAATACAAACATGCCCAAACTGACGTGATTTCGATAACAACAAGAGCACGAACCACAATAACAACAAGGACAACAAGAACAATAAGAACAATAACAACAACAAAAACACCAACAGCAAGAGTGGTATGCTAAACACATTGCACCGGGGAACACCGGCATGTTCGGACGATGTTTTGCTAGACACTAACGACATTACGAGACTAATATTTCTTTCCCGCTGCGATGCTGTCTCTCCTGCTTCACCGAACAGCGCATGCGCAGAGAGCGCGTCAAGTACGTGGCTGTGTTGTGTCCACCCGAGCACGAGCCTCGGTGTCCTCCACGTTGCAAGGGCAGCTAATGGGTTTTCCTAATTATGCGAAGAGCGCTGTCTCGTAGCGCAACAGCCCTTTCGCCTTCGTTTTCGGTAAACAGACAACAGGTACGTATTGCGAGTAAAAGAAACGGTGAGTAGATTAGAAAGAGGACGGCATCGGTTTCCCGAGAACTGCGTTGCTTTGAGTCTATGTTTAGAAGCTGACATTGGTGTTTTGTCCGCAGAAAATTAATTAACGGTGGTGCTGTTTAAGCTAGCCGTAATTTGTCCAGCCAATCAGAAAACTATCATCATCTTAACGGGTATGCGCCACTGTGATAAAAAACTGTCAGAATCATAAAGAGGTATGTGTCACGGAAATTCGCCGAATCTCACTACTCACCACTGGTCCACTAAAATTGAACAAAGCTACGGTTAGCGCAACAAATGGCTGCAAGCGACGGCGGTGACCCGAAGACCCCTAGTACGCGCAACGAGATAATGCTAGGGAACGGGAAAGGTAACGGCGGCTGCGAGAAGATCCCGAAGCGATGGAAGGCCTAAGCCAACGACGTCCTGCCCGTAGATCTAGGAGAGGTGCGGAGGCTTGGTCTCAGCGCGAGTTTCTGCCTCTGGAATTTAGACATCCGTGTCATGTCTGTAACTGTCTGTGGTATAACTCGAACCTCTCTGCGCTGAGAATGAACGCAGAAACAACTTAGCATCACCTAGCTAAAGCCTAGCAACAACCTAGAAGCAATCTAGAACATGCATCACCTAGCTAAGGCCTAGAAACAACTTAGAAGAAACCAGATTAGTCTTCAGAATAGTCCAGCTTCGCTGTTTCAAGCCTAGCGCGGCTTAGTACTTGACTGGAATTTTTCATACACTTCATTAAGCTTACAATTTACTTCGGTAGTTTAAAATTGTAATTTTCTACCTCTTAGATCTGTGTCCTCTTTATTGTAAACAAAGTAGTCTGCCTCAAACTCAATTTGGGGATTTTAGGCGCTGAAGTCAAGATTTCACTGTGAGGAACGCCACAGTTGTACACTCAGAATAAAGTCCGGTCAT